>WAAG01005966.1:2684-20199 GCA_013390105.1 Tichodroma muraria
TTTTTTTTTTTTGTTAAAAGAGGATGCGTGTTTCTAGTTGAGTTTAAAGGTTAGTCACTTCGTGCTTCTCCAGCTGATTTGAATTCCTAGTCAGAATCTGTAGATGGTTTTTCCACATAGAATGTAAGACTGGTTGTGCCCACAACAGTAGTAAAAAAAAAAGATGGCAAAAAAAAGTGAAAGCAAGGTGAACATTTTGGGTGAAATTTCTCTGTAATATTATCCTAATCTTCAGTAAATTATGATTAAGATAATACCTGTGTTACAGGTGATATTTCCTCTTTAATTAGGTGTTTGGTTTATGTTCAGTCATCTTATCTTCAATAGCTGACTTTAATCAGCAAACTTGATTACTTTCCTATTCATCTCTTCTTTGAGATAATTGAATAATGGACCATCCCGTTGCTATCTTAGAGCACTTAATTTAATATTTCCAGTTTCAGTATCAATCCTTGCAGAGCTCCACCAGTGACTTCTCCTTGCAGTGAACTGTGACCATGTGCTGCTGCACTGTTCCTTATATTCCAGGTATTTCCTCCTGCTGGATTTTACACCTGGTGGTGGCTTTGTTCCTGGGGAAGGGGCATTTTCAAAAGCCTTTTGTATAAGCACACCCCTGTCCACGGCTTTTTGACACCATGGCAAGATTCCAATAGCTTTCTGAAGTACCAGTCCCCTTTACAAAAGCCAGGAATGTCAAACTTTAATCCTTAAACCTTCTACCCCGTTTTTAATAGCAGTTTCTATTAATCTACTAAAAAAATTACATCAAATTCACAGAGATAAAAGGGTTTGTTTACTTCTATACTGTCTGCAAAGATGAACTCTTTTGAGATTCATTTCAGCTGCTTTTCTTTTTTTTTTTTTTTTTTCAGTCAAGTGTCCTTACTTCTTGAAAATAAGCCCAACAGGAATATTGTTGATAAAAGACAAAGAAAAAAAATGTAAAACACTCTTTCGGTGCTAATCCTCATAGTTCATCTTCTTAATGCTTGTTGTGGTGTTTAAATGGCATTTTATTTCAATATTAATTAAACCCTGATGGACAGAAAGGTCCCCGTTTAAACAAATTTTATCAAAACTGACTTTAGTTTGTGGTGCATGGAATAAGCTAAAAAAAAATAAAATCTGTCAGGCCCCCAAAAGGCCGCTAATAGTCCTAAAGTGCCTTGACCAGCTCACTTAGCACTGCAGCCACACCCTCTGCCCCTGGGCCATGGAGCTCCATTTAAGCTCAGCCCGGGCAGCTGGACCAGCCCTGAGTCAGTTTCCAGCTTTACTCTTGAGTATCAGTGAAATTTCTCTGTTCTCGGCTCATTCCTTTCCCTGCTGCTCCCGGGGGTGTGTTGGTGGCACCTGTGACCAGCACTTTGTGTCCCTGCTCACCGTGCTCAGGGATTTTCTCTTTTGTGCTGGGGGTCATCCATAGCTACTTGCTTGGGGAGAAGCCCAGCTCTTGCTGCTTTCTGCCGGTGAGTTTTAGAGGTTTAAAGTAATTGAGCTGCCATTAAAGGTCAGGTTTGTTTGTTGTTTTTTTTTAATTATCAAAGAAGATAAAGTAAATGATTAAAAAGCAATGATGTAGTGCATGTTGCAAAAAAAGCAGCAGTGGCAGAGTGTTCTGTGTCCTGTCATTTGATTAGTCTCTTTTCCTCAATTTCTCCCCTGTAAGCTGCAGATATTGAAGCTTAGCATACTTTTAATTTTTGTTATGGGAGCCTTGTATGTCCATTTTGGATTTGTCTTCGTGTAGTTACAATTAATTTTTTTCATAAATTTGACTGAAAGTGTATCATAACTGTATCATTTTCAAGGACCACTATCAACAGCTTCTAGTTTTGGTCTCTGTTTTCTTCCTTTTGTTTTCTATATTTATAGATTCTTTGGATAAATGAAAAAGCTCTTGTCATATTCTCTCACACCTAGGCAATTCTATTTTTGGTTTTTTTAGATAACAAACTATTGGACAAGAGGAAACAGCCTCAAGTTGCTCTAGGAGAGGTTTAGATTGAATAATAGGAAAGCTTTTCACTGAGAGGTTGGTCAGACCAACCTGACTGAACAGACTGCTCAGGGAAGTGGGGGGATCCTGGTCCCTGGAAGTGTTCAGGAAATTGTTGATGTTGTGCTTAGGGACATGGTTCAGGGACATACTTGGCAGTGGTAGGTTAATGGTCAGGCTGGATGATCCTGGAGCTCTTTTCCAACCTAAATGTTTATATGAGAATTGTTTTTTTCATATCTTTGCATTGCCTGAAGGGTTAGTGGTTACACAAAAGGCTCCAGACATCACTGAGACTTCCATCTGATGTGGGCAAAGCAGGAATATGATATCCATGGAGTCCTGTTAGCTGAAGAGTGAGAGCAGGAGGCTCAACACCGTCCCTTATTGAGAACAGTGAACAGAGGTGCTGATTCTGTCTGTATGATGCTTCCAGGCCTCCTCTGATACTGCAGTGCAAGGACTGCTTTCCTCTTCATAAACACACCTCAGAAAAGCTTTCAGTTGCTAAAACTCAGCACTAATATTTTTGGTTAGTTTCACTTAACATACTTTTTCTTAGGCAACACTGCACAGGTTGAGTTCCTGCGTTCTGTATGTGATACTGGGTTGTGTAGTTAATTACGTGGTGGCAGAGGTGGTGTAGATTTTCTCTGCTCGTAAAATCAGCTGTAAGCAATTTTAAACTGGGTGTTTAAACTGATGTATCCTGTGTTTCAGCATGAATTACTGCTTTTGGTCTGACATTGTCCATGTGCTCAGTGGGCAGAGCTAATGCTGTCAGAGGAAATAGGCTCACATCTGCCTACAAAAATCCATTCTGGGCTGGACTGTTTGAATTGTGTTGTAAAAGTTGACGATGCATAGTGAGTCAAGAATAACTTTCTGTATTTTGTAGTAATTAAAAAAAAAAAGCTTATGTTCTGTCTCAATTGCTGCATGCTCAGAAAATGCTGGAAAGAATGTACAGGCACAAAAAAAAATATAAAAAATAATAAGTTGCTGCTGTTTAAAACATGCAGGTGAGCAGCTTGGATGCACAAACATCTCTTCAATTGAATCAATGCACAATTAGAGGCAATGGTAGATAACTGAAAGATGATGTTCCTTTTTACCTTTTCCCTCTACTTCTTAGTTTTTAGCTTGGCAGAAGTTTTGCCTGAGTTCTCTGAGGCTTAACTAGGTCTGCTTCAATTCGGGAACAATCTGCTGCTTCATCTTGGTACCAAGCTTCTTCCCTGGCTGCCTCTCAGTGATGCTGCTCTCAGTGCTGAGTGAGAGCTGTGTCTGTGCAAACAGGGTTTCACAGCTGTTCCAGCTGAATGTGGGCGCTGCCGTTGTGCCTGCTGGATTGTATTTGCAGCAGCTCCCTGCAGAGGGAGGTTTCACAGGCAGCAGCAAAGGAGTTTCTCTCTGAGAAATTTTTGCTGTGAATAATGCAGAATAGCCCTAACTGAATGTGAAGGCTGAAGCTGGTGCAGTTGCAAGCTAAAAATAGCTTAGTCTTTTATTGTAAACTGAACAACCTCCTTATGCTGTTCTCAAAAGTAATGAATCAGTCCAAGTTACTGTAACCCTATAGTGAGGTAAGCTTTGTGTTTCAGGCTTGTTGTTGATGCTTTTGAAAAGAACAGATTTGGGAAGAGTGTCACAAAATTGCCACAAGAATGGACTACTTTCCATTCAAAAAAATGGAAAAAAAAGAAAAGTTTACTTTGTTTCAAAAATTCTGTCATATGTTTGTCTGAAATCAAGGAGTAAATCAATCTGAGAATAAATATAAAGTGAAAATAAATGTATTAAAGCAAATATACAATTAAAGAAATACAGTAAAAAAACCACTGCAACTTTAAATGAGATCTGTTTCTACTTGTAAGAAGAACTACTACGTCACATGAACAGTTCTGCTTTTGAGTGCTTAGACACCCATTGCAATTCACATTGGGTTCTCACTGTGGCTCTGTCAAACTTCAAGTGGGATTACTTAAAATGGATTACTTAGAATAGCAGGGGACTTTTCATTTGTTTTCCTTCCACATGTAGTTGTCAGGGCTTCTCTTTGCATTGCAACCTCAGCTGCTCACTGTTAATCTGTGCCAATTATTAAGGATTCTGTTGCCAGCAGGAACTGAAGTTAAACTGGTTTTGCTCCCAGCTGATTACCAGACTAGGGTTTGACATTCTGATGAAAGGCCAGTGGAAGATTCAGAGAAATTCAGTAGAAAATATAAGTGTCTTCATGCAGTAAGATGTGAAGAACTCTCTTAATTTATTCTAGCATCGTCTCCTTTTTTGCTATCACCTATGTACTTCTCCACCTCCTTAGAGCTGTAGAGAAATCCCTTCTCAAGAAAACTCTTTTTTTTTTTTTTTTTTTTTTTTTTTAGTAGAGGTAGGGATTTTCAAAATACTGCATTATATTGCAAAAAATACTTTCTCTCTACAGACTCTCTAGGTTTTAGTCCTTGTTTCTTGCTCCTTTACTTGCTAATGAGTGAAGAATTTACAGTCAGTACTCAGTGCTGCTCTATTTGTTTACATAATTTTTTTATTCATGAACTATTTAATTATTTTTTTTGTGTATTTCTCTGAGTTTATTAAACTTCCCTCTTTAATGGGTGGGCATTTCAGTACATTTGCAGTAGACCCTTGTGCGACTCATTTTTTTTTTCTGTAGTGAGAGCCACAGATCGTACTTATCTCAGACTGTCAAATGTACTAATCCTGTAGCTGTGTAATTTTGACATGTGTGTTTCTTGGAGGCTTATTTAGATGCATATTTGGATTTGATGCATGGTTCAGGGTTTTAAATATAAAAGTTTAGAATCTGGCAGCCTTTGCTTCAAAGGCAAATTATATTATGAAGTGATTTCATGTTTATTAGCCATTGTTTCTTGGCTGTCACTGTTGTGTTGTGGCATAAAATACTCTCTTTGAAGATTATTTTAATTGAATAGTTCTTCCCCTTCTCTTGAGTAGTTATTTGGAATTCTTTAAACCTATCATTCCTGGTTGTTTCAGTGGTTTCTTTGATTTAAAGATGCTTAGTTTAGATCTGTTAGTGTGTACAAGCAGGATGACTGAATTTGCTGAGCATCAAATGCTGGATAAGAAAATTTACTGCTTTGTATATATGCCTCAAGTTTTAATGTGGAAAAATATCTTTTTTGTTTTCTTGCATTCATTGGAAGAGCAAATGCCATCCAAATAAGTAGAGTTAGAACATGAAAACGTGAAAAATGTTATCTATAAAGCTGTTTGTTATTTTTTTAACTACATTCATAGATATAAGTGTTGTTTTTTTCAAGTACAGTGTTTTTCGTTTAAGAAACATTTTTGGTTGGTGGTCCAACAGCAAGGCCAAAAAAAGTGTTTCTGTGATGGCACAGGTTCTGAGGACTTGCAGATTAAAGCTAATCATCCTGCTAGGTTATTTTGTGTCTGGATCCCTTCCACAGTCCAGAAGCCAGCAGTCAGAGTCTAGGTGGCACAGCAGCAGGAATGAACAAAATAGAATTACAGGGAGAGGTGGGATTCTCTCCTTCAGTTCCTTACAGTGTCTGAGTTGATGTGGAGTTACAAAGTAATGGAGACAGAGGAGCTCATCTGAGAGGGCATTACCTGCCGAGTCAATACTTCTGAAATATGACAATGCCTTACATTTCGCCTTATAATTTTATTTCTTTCTGCCTTTGAAGTTTTTTTAAGAAATACTTAATTTTTCCTTTGGTAAGGGCAACTGGCAGCTTTGAATTTCAAACATTGGCTGAAGGTGTATTTCAACACCTAATACTTCAGTTAAATTAGGTTTTCATTTGATCAGGAGTAAGTCAAGACTTGGACATGTTCTCCTCTGATTACTGCTTGGAGTTTTTTATTAGTTTGTTTTGTTATTTCTACTTTATTTAAACAATGCAGTTGCATTTGAATTGTAAATACTCTGGAAAACGTCCAGTTGAAGCAGATGTTTCTACTGTAATCTGTTTAATTACAAAAAAATATAATTTGATTTTTAAATTCAGGAATTCTGAAGTTTAAATTGGCCTGGTCATAGTTATTTGCAAAAACTTTGATTAAAAAAAACAAAACAAAACCAAACTAAAATTGGGAAATACAAGAAAGAGACAATTGAATGTTTCTTGTTTATTTTCACTACTTTAATGAGACTAGCCAAGAGAGGATGTCACTTTCATCATTAGTCAGCAATTTCAGTTTATTTAATACTTGTAAATAAGAAATTACTGTATTTAGTCATACTTAAAATGTCCTGCTCCTCAGGTATTGCGAGAGACTTAATTGCAAGTTAATGGATAGATGACATTCAATTGAGAAAAAAACATACATATGATTTCTAATATGCTAGCACAGGATAGGATACTTCCAGTTGGAGGGTTCCTTTGGAAATTTCTAACCCATCTTCGTGCTTTCAAAGATCAACTGTAAAGTCTGACCAGGTTACTCAGCTCTTGATCCGGTAGGAGTTTGAAAGCTTCCAAGGACTGAGATTGCACAGGCTTTCTGGGCAGCCTGCACTGCTGCCTGCCTGCTGTCATGAGCAGGGAGATTCTCACTGTAGCCAGTTTGGACCTCCTTTATTCCAGCTTATTCCCACTGTCTCTTGGGTTCCCACCAGGCAGCACTGCCTGCTTTGGGCATCTACCTGCTCTGGTGTGGGGTCCTCCCTGGGCTGCCGGTGGATCTCTGCGTCCCCACGGTCCTCCCTGGGCTGCCGGTGGATCTCTGCATCCCCACGGTCCTCCCTGGGCTGCCGGTGGATCTCTGCGTCCCCACGGTCCCCCCTGGGCTGCCGGTGGATCTCTGCGTCCCCATGGTCCTCTCTGGGCTGCAGGGGCACAGCTGCTTCACCAGGGGCTGCAGGGGAATCTCAGCTCTGGCACCTTGGAGCACCTCTTGCCCCTCCTTCCCTTGGTGTCTGCCGAGTTGTTCGTCGCTCTCACTCCTCTCTCCCACTGCTGATTTTATTGTGCAGGTTTTCTCCCTCCTCAAATCTGTTGCTTCCATTCCTGACTGGCTCAGCCTTGACCTCGGTGGGTCTGTCTGCCTTGGAGCTGCCTGGCATTGGCTCTGTCACACATGGGGGAAGAAGCTTCTGGCAGTTCCTCACAGCAGCCACACCCTGGCTACCAAACCCTTGCCATGCAAACCCAACACAGGCAGTTTTTTGCTTAGCTCTGGCCAGTTGTTTTCCAAAAGGGGGTAGCTTGATAAAACTTCTGAAGTCATGCGTGTGGGTAGTGTTGCTAGGTGTGAATGTACATCAGGAAAGGTGGTGTGTTGTTTCTCTAAGCATATTTGGTGGATTCTGGGATTTTCTACCAGAGTTCTGTGAGGATAAGAACAAGAAAAAACTGCTGTGACTGTAATATGGGGTGAAGTCTTGAAACAAAATGGGGGCTCCACAAAACAACCATCGTAAAACAGCTTTGTGTAAAAGACTGTCACAGTCTTCGGACAGGAGCTGTATCTCCTGTCGGGGTATCTGGTGCACGCTGCTTATTAGAGAACAATTGTTGTGTTGGAGCTTCAGACAGGAATAATTGAAGCTGTATAGAGGATGATCACAAGTAGGCTTACTGTTTCCACAGCTGCTGCTTGGAAGATCAAGTGGTGATATGAAGGTGGATTAATGAGGATGTAGTGTTGCTCTTGTTCTCCATTCCTTTTGCCTAGTAAGAGCTTCATAATAGGACATCTGACTGTGTATCAGGACTGTAGCCCAATGTCTACGTCATGGCCATGGTTCCCTGTGTTTGCCAGCGTTTTGGAAAACACCTGCTATTTCTAAGATATTATGAAAAATTATTTAAATAAGCTTTTTCAAAGACCTATACTGCCCATTCCAAAAAAAAGAAGAAAATTATTTCTTTCATGACAAATGATTGGATTTCACACAAAATTCTTATGATTTATTTATCTTGTGTATTAACTCTTCTGAAAAGCAAAACTCTAACCTAAAATACAAGCAGTCAAATAGTAGATGGTTATATTTCATACTGCTTTACTTTCAAACGCAATGAAAAAAATTATGCCTGGTTCTCTTTATAAGAAGTTTAGTGTCTGTGAATTTTTTTCTCCACAGTATTCTACCACTTTACACTTGTTTTTACAATCACTTTTTTTCCTCCACTCTTCCATATATGCCAAATTGCATTGCCTTCTTTGTTCCATGCAGGGTTTTTTATTTTATGTTTAAAAAATATGTTTTATGTTTAAAAAATATGTTTTATGTGTAAAACACGCAGGTTTTCTCAATGAAAGCGATCTCTGTGGAGTTGGTGATGCAAAAAATGGCAGGGACTTTTAACTTGAAATCAGCAAGGTTAGTTGGGAAAACAAGTGTGTTCTATGAAGTTTAAGGTCTTTTTTTTAGTTTCCCTGCCTTTTCAGTGGAATTGGTTGTATGGTTGTATTATTGAATGGTTATCTTTCAGTATTATTGGATGGTGTGGGGGCAAAATATGTTTTAGTCGCAGAGTTTTGCATAAGTTGTTTGATATTGGACAGTTGCTTTTGTTCATAGAGAGGTAATTTGCTTTCTTTGGCATAAATCCAAGAAAACCTCTTTGTCACTTTTCTCAGCAACTTCCCAGTGGGCAGTTTTTCAGCCTTTTTGTACTGGATGCATGGTTCTGGGGTTCGATTTTTATTTTTTTAATTTGCTTCTGACAGTTCTTAAAGTGGTGTCTTATTTTTCAGCATGCCAAAATTGCTGAGAAGTAACTTTTTAAGGACTAACAGGAGATAAGAAGGGCAAAAGACAACTAGGGGAGGTGACTCTTACCTCATTGTAACACTTGTCCAGATCTGGAAGTGTGTGGAAGTGGCTGTGTTTTTCTAAAAGCCCTACCTCTGCTTTTGTTGTCAGCATCCTTGTATTTATGGCACTTGGATCTGCCAGCCCTCTTTATCAGGACTTTAGATCCCTGCCAGCAGAAAGGAAAAGGCTATGTGGGGTTAAACCCTCTGTCAGTGGAGTATTTAATTCAGATGAGCCTGTTCGCGTCGGAGCTGCCCTGGAATCCTTTTGCCTGCTTGTGACCCTGAGTGCTTTAGGGAGCTGACACTGCCAGGCTGGGTGCCCAGTCCCTCCCTCTCCACAGGGCTGGAGACAGCCTGGCCTTTCTGCCCCCTTGGAATAGCACAGCAGTATGCACCTCAGACTTCTTCAGACTTAGTGGCTGCATTGCCATGGAAAATTTGTTCCTATCCGTGGAACAAGCTGCTAATACTGAACTTCTGTGGAAGCGTGGGGAGAAACGAAAAGCAGGAAAAGGGAAATAATGAGCACTGCACTTTCAATATCACTTCGTTCTTGTTGGGATGTGTTTTAAATTTTATGGAAAGGCTGAGAAGATTAAGTCAAGGTTGAGCTGGTGACATCGGAAGTAGGAGCCTGAGCCTACTTCTCGTGGCACCCGCATGGAGTGTGGGTGTCAAGGGCCTGCTGGTGGCCAGGGTTGCCCCGTGCTGGACACAGCTGGTCACAGCTGACCCCCCACCCTGGGCACAGCTGAGCTCACAGCCACAGTGGTCACGCCTCGGGGACAGCTGGATTAAGGGAGGGCAACACTGCCTGGTGGTGAAGGGAAAAACGTGAGGAACAGCCCTGAGAGCCCCAAAGGGACAGGGAGGGCAGGAGATCCAGCTGCAAGAGCAGGGATTCCTCTGCAGCTCCCAGTGAAAGTGTGGTGGGGTAAATATTCCTTGGCAGCCTGTGGACAGGACGATAGCAGAGCAAATCTCCGTGTTGCATCCATGGAGGGCCCACACAGGAATATTTGTATCCCAAAGGACTGCAGCCAGTGGCAGAGTCCTATGCTGGAGCAAGGGAAAAGTGCGAGGAAGAAGGAGCAGCAAATAGGAGATGGGGACTGACCTTAAAATGTTGTCCAAGATACTCAGGGAGGGTGGAGATGGAGGAGCCAGGAATGAGGGAGCAGAGGGAGCAATGAAGAGGGGAAGGTGTTTAGTGTTGGTCTTTTTTTCCTCACTGTGTAACTCTAGTTTATTTGGTAATAAATTAATTTTCCTCAGGAACAGCCTATTTTTTTGTGATACTTATTTGTAAATGATCTCTGTCTTTATCTCGACCCATGGGCTTTTCCATTTTATCTTCACTGGTAAGAAGGGGAAATGAGAGCAGCTGGGTGGGTGCCTGGCAGCTGGTCAAGGTCACATCATCAGGAAGTTAAAATCCGTATGTGCTCCTGAGGGTATTTAGCACAAGGGTTTAATTTCAATTGCTTTCCTATTAAATCATTTTCAGAATTTGTGTGTTCAAATGTAGCACATCTGTGAGATCAGCAAAATATAAGCAATGTTTTATTTAAAACTTTGAAGAAGCTCTTGAACAATACATCTTCAACTAAGGCATGGAAAAGGCCATTCAGTTCTAGGGTGCCATGCCAGTTAAAGTTTGTTCAATAGAAACGATTTATGTGTTTTCACAGCTAATTCCAACGAGATAAATTAATATTTGGCAAATGGAGGGAACTTGATCCGGCAAATAGTAAGCTTCTGGAGAGGTTTGAAATAAATATTGTAATAAAAATATGTTGAGAATTGTCCTAGAGTGTCTCCATCTACAGAGAGCAGATGGCAAGGAGATTATTAATGGCATACAAAGCTTTTTACCTCTTGGTCATGAGTTTGAACTGCCATGAGGCTGGACGTGATTGAAAGTTGTGGCCATCTGTCTAATGGCCTACATGAAATGAGTTAGTTGTCTAAATCCAGTTACTGTAGAGCATCACCTTCATCACCATGCAGATATCACAAATAATATCCATTTTTGTCTTTGATCAGTTTGCCTTTTGAAAAGGAAATAGCTTCTCTAGAATAGCCAGATCTCCTATGGTTTGCAAATTTATTTTTGCCATAATGTAGATTTGCCTTGTTTTTCCACAGATATGTGACTGAACATATTAATTTAAAATATTCTGGTTTTAAGGAAATCTATTGATGTGTTGGTTTATTATGTAGAAAGAGGCATTTTATTTCTGTTGACAGCTGCCAAGAGTCTTAATCTGACTCTGATCCCACAGTTTTGCCACTGTAATACCTTTGCTGTGCCCTGTCTCCACACAGATGGAATGTTACAAAGGTTTTAAGGCCAATTTTATTAATTTTCAAGTTTCTAGCTCTCTATAACTCAGAATTATATTAGGAAACTCTGTATTTGGTTCACCTTGTGAAGCAAATGTTGCTGTTTTTCTTTTGAACAGTTGAATGATGTTAAATAAAACCTTTTCTTCTAAGCAGATGTTTGTAAGAAAGCCTGATATAAAAATCTGAGCCTTTTGATTCTTTAGCTTTTAGATCATAGACTTCATTTGCAGACAGGAAAAAATCATAAATGCGAAAAAGTAATACTGCCTTGAGAAGAAAAGAAACAAAAAAAAACCTTTGCACCCCTAACTATTGTCGTTGATGTGCTTACTCTAGGCAATGTTGAGAAGAATTTTTATTCAGTGCTGGAAAATTTATTAAGATATTTGACATAGCTCATTATAAACAGCTTTTGGAAAGGCTTGAAATGCTGACTGGTTTCTACTAGAGGATTATAAAAACACAACAGGCCATGCTGAGGATTCCTATGTTCTGTCTAGAATGCTAATAAGCATGTGAAAGGAATCAATGGACTTCACTACTCATGTGCATCAGTCCTTATATGTTTTTCCTGTTCTTTTAGTGACCAGCTTCTTAGTGGGTTACCACGTAGTGAAGGAAAGAGGTTATAAGGGGATAGGAAGATTAATCTGAATCCACTTTATCATAGCCAGATGCTTTTATTTCACTGAAAATATTTCTGAGTACTTGTTTTACTTCTGCTACATTGAGTGAAAGACACAACTGAACTCAATAGAAATAATCCCAAGTAATTTGTTCTTTTACAGTTTGATCCTAACTAACTTGTGCTTTTTCACTCTCATTAAGATTACTCTGTAAAATATGTGTAGCATACTGGTTTTGGCTCTGTAAGTTGATGCGTGCATTGGCTATGCATAGATGGAAGGAATTCTGAAATAACCAGACTTTCTGCGCCCTCAGTGTCTTCCCTTATTTAGAGGTTAACTTGTACCATATCCTGTGAAAGGGAAGCTTTTCTGGTGTGCTGAATAACACTTCAGATAATATTGCACATTCTGTAGCCACTCTGCATTATGAAGAATAGGGGGAGAGCTGGGGATGAGCTTGTTTATATCATCAAAGCTAAAATTGTTGCTGGACAAGACATGGTGAAGCAAAGAGTAATTGAGTGTTTCCCCCTGAAAATTTTGAATGCCTGTTTCAAAGTTAACATCACTCCAAGTGGGAAAGAGCACTGGTTGCAGCCTAGGGAGAGGGAAAGCTTTTTGCAGTCTGAAAGCCCTTTTCTCTATTTCTTCTTTTGGTCGTGAGTCAAAAAACTCCAAAAATCAATGAAAGAGGAGTTTGCTGAAGTTATAAAGAAACCCTCCTAAAATGCTTTTTGTTATATCCATCCACTGCTTCCTCTAAAACCATTCTGAATATTCAAAATCATGGAAAGGCAAAATACTCTCTATTTGTTCTTAAGTAATAGACTTGGTAGCTGCAGTACCATGAAAGGGAAACAAAGGAAATAGCTGCTTTTTATAGCGAATGAAAGCTTGTGATGTCACTGTCTTCTTTCTCTGTCATGATACTCATGGTCAGGGATGATGTTGGCAGATACTTTCCTAGTTGTTAATGTACTTCACGTTTTACTCTAGCATTAACATGAGAGGGATGTTGCTTTGGGGCACATCCTCCTCTCAACTCCAAGAACTGTCAGTGAAATTGCCACAAATAGGACACTTCTCCCCTAGCCCATAACAAAATAAATCCTGTGTTAACTGCCTAGATCTAATATTGTTAGTACATTTAGTTTTAATGATCTGTTTGAAGATCAAGTCTAGATGCTTTTCGAATGTTTGTTTTAATGGTTATTGATGAAGTTACAGGTTCTGTTAGGGACTTAGGGAAATTTTGGCATGTTATGCAGAGGTGGAACATTCTGAGGAAAGGCAAGTCTTAAAGGCGTCATTTGGTCTGAGCATGGTACTAATAAGCCAGGGTTGTGGGTTTGATCCCTGTATGGGCCATTCACTTAGCAGTTGGACTTGATCCTTGTGGGTCTTTTCCAACTTGGAATATTCTGTGATTTGTGGCAGGTAAACCCAAGCGTGTGTGTATTCGCTTTTCTTTGTCTACTCCTCCTGCCTAGAATGGCGAAAGCAGAGTTTCCCTGTGATCGTGTGCAGGATCTCTTTAACTTGGCACTGACAAAGCTGTGTGTCAGTGAGAACCAGCTGTTTGAGTTTGCAGGAAGAAAATATGTGTCATCACCTGGGAATGTTTTATGAGGCTTCTGAAGCAGCGTTCGGCAGTGCCAGTCAGCGCTGTTCTGGCGCGCTCCGCGCTGTCTGCAGCGTTGGTGCTGTTCTGCAGCTGCTGAAACTGTCAGGCTTTAAACACACTGTAACTCTATCTGCTGCTGGGATTGAAATAACATGGTTTCGTTTTTGCAGATAGAATATTGGCCATTAATATGCAAGCAGATAGCCAGCTATTATTCGTCCTGCTGTTTTCGATTCAGGCAGGCTGTCAGTGCTGGGATTGGAAACGAGCTCTGTGGTGTGAAAGGTCTCTCTCGTCTGTGAACAGCTCTCGCATGCACACTGGCTTTCTAAGGCTTCTTCAGTCATTAGGCAGTGTCAAATGTATCGCTTTTTTGGTAATTTTCAGGGTGCTAAAAAATGAGTTTTGCTACGGCATTTGAAATAATAGAGCTAATGTCTTTGAAGATACTTGGCCTGTTGCTCTTTTTTTCAGGTGACTTCTAGAGGTATGATGATAAAATTAATGCAAACGAGGAACAATATAAGCTTCACAGGTAGTTGAAAAATACAGTTGGGGTTTGGCTGAGTGTAAAAGCTACTTAATTAGAAGTAATGCAAGTTAATATTTTACAATTCCATGCAAGCTGTGTCTACAGAATTATCAGCTTCTGTAAAAATGACTAACTAGGTGATGCAGAAAATACAGGTTATCTTATTAGAAACTACTAGTGGGGGAAAAAAAGAATCTGATGTAAAGCAAAAATACTTAGTCTTGGTCTAAAAAGCACATGTAAAAGATTTTCATGTACTCTGCCTTATTTCCAGTCTGGAGCTGAACTAAATGCATTTGGACTTTTTTTTCATGTTTTTTATTTTGTTCAATGGTTTCACTGATGTTAAAACTTGTCTCCATGCCAGCAACAAATTTGCTGGGTAACGGAACCAACCTTGTACTTCTGTAGATGTTATAAGTATGTGTGTAAGAGTTAGCTTTTGCCACAATTTGTGTTTCAATTATAAAATTATAATTGTTGGCTAAGAGTAAATAGAAGTTTGAAACTGTTTTAACTATAGTAAAATTTGTAATTGCTTGATGGCAATGTAAAGGAGGAAGTAAGACTTTTTACAACATGTTGGCATGACTTGCAGACAGTATAAAATTCACTGGCTATTGCAAAAGATATATTTAAAGTATGTTTGCAATGGCAAGAATATATTTAAAGTAGCTTAAGCATAAAACTGAAAATCAAAAGAAGTGTCAAGCTTAAAGTGGCATAAGAAGATCATGAGGACCACCCTAGAGTGCTGATGTCTGGAAATATACCAAGGTAACAGATGTGAAGCAAGAATTGTGGTCAACGAGCTCAGAATAATCGATGAAGTCATCTGACAAAGTAACACAACTGAAACAGTATAAAAAACTGGCAAATGAAGGAATGGATGTGCTGGCTTTGCTAGACTCCCAGGCCTGCTACTTTTGCTTATATCTATCCCTTATTATCATTTATTAAATTCCTAAAAATTTAAGAGGAGTGGGCCGCATTTCTCACAGTAAAGACAGAACTAACTTTGTCCTTGTTAGACGACTTCAGGCAAAGATAAGTTTTCATTTTAAGTTCTTTGAATAACTTTTAAAAAAATTACTGTATTGGCTTGAAATGGATAGTTGATTTTTTTCTTGGTCAAGGATAAGAACTGTAGCTAATAAGAATGTTTGTTGCTCCTCTGTCAGCCCTCGTCTTGGACAGAAATGACGACCTGAGAGGATTTTCAGGGTTTGGGATGTTCTTTGCATAAATGCACGGCAGGATGTGGATTTTACTTCCTGAAGAAAATGTTGTTAGTATATTTTATTTGGAAAGGAAGCTTATATGGCACTGGTAGTCATTGCAACACAATCTACACTTTTACACAGGAATCCTAGTAACTTTCCTATGACTGATTAATTTTGTCCTGAAAGAGCAGTTTTGTGGCAGAAGTTTATCGTGGTTTATTGCCACACTTACACTGGAGCTTTGGAGGGTGTTTTGTATATTTTGGGTTGATCCTGGATAATGACTGAGGCATCTGTCTCAGTGATTAAGCTTGCCAGACCTTCCTGCTAAAGTGTATACGTATTATCTTGTTTTGCTGAGGAGATGTACTTGTTGGGATTTTTCCAAGGATTTTGAAATTTGAGATCAAATAGATTGATAAATAATTTTGGAGCCGAGACTGTTGGGTTTTCTGCAGCCCTTACTGAATTAATGGGAACTTTGTTAATTTTGAATTCCATGGAAGCAGGTAGGATGCTATTTGAGAAGGAGCCATGCTGTTTTGGAAGTACTCCCAAATGTGTCTAATGTTTTATTTTGAGTAGTGTGGAGCATGATCTACTGTAGGAATGGAATCAGGCTACAGGCTTTCACAATTCATGAAACTTCTTTTCTTTTCACAATTCATGATGCAGTTTATCGTCCCCAGGTAGATCCTTAAAGAATTTTATTTTAAAGCAAAATTAAATAACACAATTTTCTTTTCTCTTGATGACTTTGATTCTTGTTAGAGCTGTGAAATGTAACCCTCTGCTAAGAGATGTTTGATGTTAGTCTGTACTCTTGATCACAGTGTTTACAGCATTCCCAAACTATTTATAGTGAGCAGATCACATTCTAAAGTGATTTTTTTTCCTTATCAAAGAGATTCTTGAGATTTTGTTGGGATGATCAGTAAGTGAAGCACTGAGTGCAGAACACTAAGTTCTCTCCTACAAAATATGTGTTAAGGTGCTACCTCATGTATATAAAAGGTTGTTAAATTTGGCTTACCATGATGAGGTTGGCCCCATTTATCTTCTTGCAGATTTTGAATCATCTTTTGGCTTCAGAAGAAGCAGAATGTTAAATTTAGCAGTGAATATCTCCTGAAATCTGGTAAAATTCAAGTGATAAAAGGCACTTTATTTTTATTTTTGTGTGCCCTTTTGTGGCTACATTCTTTTTAAGCAGAATGTCCTCTAATTTTGGGATGTTTTTAGGCAAAAGTCTAAAAGATACCACTACACAAGAGTATGAATAATAAGATGATTTCTTACTTCATTGAGCTGAGGTGGTGTTTTTTTTCTTTTTAATTTGTTTGTCCTTTGTGATACTGCTTTTTTCTGAAATAGTTCAGAAACTTAGTTGTGTTTATAGAGTGCAGGTCTAACTCAGATGCTGAATTCTGTCTGATAATCCGATTTGATGGTTTTTAGTTGCTGTCATAGTATTTAGTGAAATGGATATTTTTTCTAATATTTTTTTGAATCCCAAAATAGATTTAAGTTTCAAGGAAAAAAAAAAAGTATATCATTGAAGCTTTATAGTTTAGAGGATTCATGAGTGGTGATCTGATATATTTCATAAATCTATGAAATATTACATTTGTCTAAATTTCATGTCACGAGATGGCATTGTGACAGAAGGTACACCTGTCTCTCTAGGCTGGTTCTACCTAACCTACAGCATTTCTAACTGCTCTGTGGTGAAAACCTTTCCATGACTATCCTCTTTCAAGCCTTGCAATGAACAGCAGACATCTTTAGCTATCACCTTTGTATGACTGGCATGTTTACCTACAGTGTTCCCCCCTGAAATATCAATTCCAAATGAATTTCAAAAGGAGCTAAATCATGTTGAAATTGGGAAGGTTTTATTTCGCCTACCTCTGTTGTGCTGTCTCTTGTTAGGGACAAAAAGGAATTCACCATGTGCATACAGGGCCAAGAATTTTGTTAGTCCTGATAATATTTTTAACAGTCTAATAATCCAGACTACCTAATTAATACAGGAAAATCTCAAAAATAAATTCTGTCTTCATCTGTTCCCATGTAACCAGCAGCCTACACATACCAGAAAAGCAGCAATGGATTTGGTTTCGGTGTGGCAAATGAGTCTTCATCTTGCAGCTCTTCTAATGAGATCTTTTGTTTTGCAGTTTGTGTGCTGCACTTATGGGCTGGGGCAGAGAGGATTGAGAGTGATTCTGGGTTCTATTGAAAATTTATGAACATAACAAATGATGGCTTGTGCTGGTGCATGTAGCAGCAGCCTGAGAGCTGCAGCTCAGTGCAGCAGACATCCGTATTTGAGGGAAGAGGAAAGAATGATGGAAATAAAACCTTCCCAATTTC
>WAAG01005967.1:0-20436 GCA_013390105.1 Tichodroma muraria
AATTGGAAGTCTTACCTCTGCTTTTATTTCTTAAATATCTTGATTTTTGACAGAAAATGTGTCACAGTCTAAGTCGCTAGCTCTAAGGTTATAGAATTCCACAACTGCACCCAACCATGCATCATGGTTTCATTGCAAAAATCCTTTTTAAGAAAAAATTATGTAACCTGCGTATTAGCAACCGTATGCTTCCATTCTAATTGAATTTTGCTTGCCAGAAATCTAGCGTGAAAGAATCAATAAATAGTGATGTAGTTTGTTCCCAATACACATTTACTTTTGAGATCCTATTAACTCTTTCCACTCCTAGAAACTAGATGAATTCCATACTTTCTAAATAAATGGATTCATAAAGAAAAACTATATGATCACAGCATGAAATGCTTTGCCACTCTTGTCACAATGGTAATTTTCATTAGGGGTTTTCATAGGCAATTAGAATGTTTTAATTAAAGCTCTTCAAGATGTCCTTCTGAATATTCAGTAGCTAACAGAAAGACACTTGTCATCCCAGAGTATAACAGCAAGTAATATAAGGATGCTGCTGACATTAATTAATTGCTTTATCATCATGATATAAAATATGTATTATTTTTCAGTGACAATGCAATGTCTCCATTAGAAACAACCATGATTATTTAGTAATGTGTTAATGCTGCAGCTTTTCTCTTGGTTACTATGCAGTAAACTAGTGAATTCATGTCCTCATTATACTCAAGTATATCAGTTAGTGTGTACATATTTTCCAGCATTTTCAATATTCTTTGTGAGAATATTTTCATGGACAGCTTCTTGGGGTTTAAATAAATACTTCTACTAATATATTTCTGCTATATCAGCACTTGAAAACTACTTTATATTCAGTCCTGTAGGTGGTCTGAATTATTTTTGATTATTTTTAAAAATTAATGCAGTACTGCACTAACTGTAACGTGCAATATTGAAAGATATACTGAGCTCTACTGAGATTTGCAAGTCAGGTTAATATGAATCTTGCTTTATTGGGAACTGTTTTCCACATTTAATAGCTAAGTGGAGAAATCTGCTATTCTGTGATATTAACAATAACATTCCAAACAAGTAATATAGTTTTTGACTCTGCAAGGTCATGGTCATTAGAAGGGTTTGTTTATTGTCTTTCTCCATGGTATAATGATATACTGCAAGTAAGTTGTCAGATCTCATGCAAGTAAATTCAGTGTGTTTAAATGCACACATCTGTATTATCTTTACATTTCACAAAGTTTCTATTATTATTTGCTTTTGGTAAAAGTATTAGAAAATGTATGAGGCCTTTATTGCAGGCCACTGCACTATAAAACAATGTTTTTGCATGAAATCATACCCAAATATACATAAATCATGTTTCTACTGTTCATCTTTATTTCTAGGGGTGGAGTTGGCAGTGCTAGGCTAACAGCTGGACTCAATGATCATAAAGGTATTTTTAAATATAAACGGTTCTATGATTCTGTGATACAGCAGTTGCTCAGAATTACAGATTAGTCAGCTGTACAGCTGACATCATTAGGCATATTACAATATAATGCACAGAAGAGCAAACTTACTTTAAATAGCAATTTTCCTACTTAATTTCTTTAATAAATCAGCTCTACTTTTGGCATATTTTGTATTAATGTAAAATAATTGACATAAGAACAAACTCTGCAATGGACAAAACCCCAGGTGGCATTGGGTACAATCGGGCTTTATTTAGTGAAATAAAGTACGTCATTGGGCAGTTTCAAATTAAAACGTGCAACTTACTGCATATTGCTATGCAGAATTAGTAATAAAACTTTATCCACTACTAACTAAAGCAGGTAAATAATTTCAGTTTTGTAGATCTGCAAATAATAAAATATAATTGCATCTGAGGGGGCCTTTATCACAGAATCACAGAATAACAGAATAATTTAGGTTGGAAAAGACATATGTGATCATTGAGTCAAACANTCTCTTTTCGTCCAGACTAAACTCCAGTTCCCTAAGTTGCTCCTTATACTACTTTAGATCTTTCACCTTTCACCAGCTCTGTTGATCTTCTCTGGATACCCTTCAGCACCCAATGTCTTTCTTGAAATGTAAGGCTCAGAACTGGGCACAGCACTCAGAGGTGTGGCCTCACCAGCGGTGAGCAAAAAGTAACAGTCACTTCCCTGGTCCTGCTGGCCAGAATATTTTTGATACAGTATTTCTGACATTTTTTATTTAAGTCTGCTACCTGGACCTGTGCAATGTTTCCAGGAAATGTTATATGTAAGATCTAGACATTAATCAATGTCCAATAAAAATGGACTTCATCCAATAGCAATGGATTTCATAAATATAATCTTGTCTTTATGGGAAGAACAGAATTGAGTAAACTTTTGACTTTTATGTAACCGTGAAGTATGGCAGCTATTGAAATTTTATTTATAGACCAGTCATTGAGATTCCCTGCAGATCTCATTAGTATCATAGAGAAGTGACTCATAGTAAGAGGCACCAGCAGTAGGATCCAACAGGGCTTGGACTGTCAGCATGACCTGTGTGTGTGGTAGATGGATGGTGCACAAGTCTTCTGGACAGGCAGCCTGGCAGCTGGTCAAAGGGTTTGGATAGCAGCAGAACTCAGAAGCAGGAGAACATGAAGGAGACATTAGATGAGATGAAATGAAATCTTTGCACTTTAGATGAAATGAAATCTTTGTACTTCATCCTTGCTCAACTTCTTTGAGCTCCTGCCAGGACACAGCCCAGTGGTGATGAAGAGAGCAGCACCAAGCCATGGCTCCAGGCAGGAGGAGGGGAATTGGGCACTGCTGTAGCGAGTCTGGACTGGGCAGTGCAAGTAGGACCACAGAGCCCTTGGGTATGGGGGCAGACGGTGTTGGGAGGAGAAGAACAGGCCTGGGTAATGAGTGGTGGGGTGATGAGACCTCCTGGAGCCTGCATGTGTATATGGCTGGACAATTTGCAGAGGGTCAGAGCCTGTGGCTGCTGAAAAGCACTGAGGCAGGGGCTTTCACAGCCTGTCTCCAATGCCATCACAGGGGTGCTGAGGGTTGACCCCTGACAACCACCCAGCCATGACAGCAGGTGCCCCCACTGCCATCATTATCTGTGTAGCTCTTTTTTGGTCAACAGACTGGAAATGTGCCTGGCATTTTTACCTAATATTAGCGATTTGAGTTCCTTCTCAAAGATCTAGCCTGTACTTCCCTAGATGCTCCTTCCCTGAATGCTGATGAGAGTACTCTTAGCCAGCAAATGGAGCCACATTTACTGAAAATCTTGTCTAAAATCAAATTTAACACTTCCTAGTCACACTATCAGGAAACATGCAAAATGAATAATGAAAGCAAACATTAGACAAAAGCTTATTCTGAATAAAAAATACAGGTGATAGTTGCAGTTAAAAGTTCACTTATCTGAGCCTAATTTCCAAAATTGGGAAATTTATCTCCCAAGTTTTTAAAGGTCACTATGCCTTTTTCTCATTAATAGCAGATAGCTGTGAACATTACTTTTGACAAAGTCGTGCTCCAAAATGAAGTAAATATTAATTTACCTCAAAATATGGATCTACGGGGAAAATTTAAGACTCTGTTATGTGCTCTCGAGGTTGTTTTCCAAATGTAGAAAAATGATATTGCAGAGATTTCATTCAGAGTTATTCTGGGTAACAGTGTTAAAAAGGAAATTGTTCCTCATTCCCTCTGCAAACATCTAATATTGTTTATCTTCAATAACACCTAACAAAATTAACAACCAAATCAACAAATATTGAAGCCAATTACAATAGGTTGTGAAAGAGCGGACATTTCTTCCTTTTTCATATAAATGATGCAAGAAAATATATTGTTGAAAACTGCCACTACATATTAATAACATTGGAATATAGGTGCTGTATGCTGGTGAATAACAGCAATGTAAATGTTAATAATAAATTGGATAATAGTTTTGCTAGTTAAAATGATAATATAGAAGAGTTAGTATGAAATATTTTGTTCAAACCAATATTATGTAGTTGTATTAAATCTATATCAAATATATCCAGGGATTACTATATGTTTTTTGATCTGTTTTAGTAGAACTTTCATGTACATGAAACACATAGATAACAGGAGTTTTTATCTTACAAGCCTTTTATGCTGGCTGGCTTCCAAACCCCCACCCATCTTGTCTCTCGCTTCCTCTTCTCTGCAGGACAGGGGTAGGAAATCTGATAAAAAACCTTTAACAGGTCAAAGTAATGACAGAGAGGTCTTTCACTGTTTGCTGTGACAGGGATAACAAACTGAACTTGGGAGAATTAATTTTTTATAAACTAAAGTGAGTCAGGTGAAAAGGATCAAAACCAAACACTGTAATACCTCCCTCTCACCCTTCTTGTCACAGGCTCAGCTTCACTCTCTCATCCCCAGCTTCTTCGTCTTCCCTCCTCCAAGCAGCACAGGGGGATAGGGAATGGAGACTGTGGTCAGTTTACAGCACTTCCTCTCCGTTGATCCTTCCTTCTTAACACTTTTCCCCTGCTTCAGCAGGTGCTTTCCACAGACAGCAGCACCTTAGGAAATACCCACCTGGCCCAACATGAGGCTGCAGTGTGGGTACCTGCTCCAGGGTCTGAAGCTCTTCCTCACCTTCTTCATCTGACCTTGGAACCTTCAGGGTTCTTCCTCAAACTATTTTTTTTTCCTTCATTCCTCAGACTGATGGGCAGGGATTTGCTGATATTTGACACACAAGCTTGGCTGAGGGTCCCAGCTGAGACTTGCAGTGCCTCTTCTGGAGCCAGCTGTAGTTGTCTGTGGCCAGCACTGAGCAGCACCAGTCACTCCTCACAGGCACCATCCCTGCAGCCCTCCCAGCCCACTGCCAACATCTTGGCAGATAAACCCAGTACAACTTCTCTGTTTTGTCTTATCCCCTTCATCATACTTTATGGTAAAGTATCAAAGTGAGTGTTGTATTATGAAAGATGTATATTCTATATTTCTCAAATCAATGCAAAGCAAGTTTGTCTCAAATCCCATGCAACACAACATATAATTTTGACTTAGTAAGAAAAATAACTAGGTTTGAAAAGCATACGAGTTTTCTCTTACTCAATTCTCAGTTCACCATCAGTAATGGGTGATTTTTAAATTTTGAATAGGCAAGCAATTGGTGTTTCATCTTCCTCTTTAGTATATGTTTCAAATGTGCTTCTTTGCAATATGTTAGAAGCAGTAAGGGGAAAATACTGTTGGAGCTGGGAGAGTTACATTGAAGGAGGAGAGAAATGGTAGAGGTATATTAACTGTGGTCCACTGCTCAGGGTCTTTCTCTACAACTTAAGAAGTATTATATAAATGTTCTCAAGACCAAACATTTATGCCTAAGACTGAAGAACACCAAATTCAAGCACAGCTCAATGCACTTTCATTCACTGTTTTAAAAATGAACAAACTACAATAAGGTTTTAGTAATGTGTCACATAGAGAATGATGAGGAGAAATAAGAGTTCTCTTTTTCACTTTGGTCTTTGAATAAAAAAGTATCAGAGTCAGCCGAAGAAACTCTTAAGCTGAACTCCAGAAATTCTACTGCTTAAGAAAAGCAGGTAAAATCAACAAAGAACAGCCAAGAGGAATTTTACCTTTTCTCACTATTAGAAAGAATTATACCCAAATACATTAAGATAATACTTAAATATCAGTACAAAGGAAACAATTAGTTTACATACCTTATGTTATTCTTTTTTAAGTATTTACTAGGATTATGACACTTTGATAATCACATATTGCAGTGTTTAGAAATTTTTAACCAAGACAGATTTTTTGTGTGCTTATCATTTTAAATTATAATCTAAAAGTGCTGTTTTACTCTTACAGCTTTTCCCAGATTTTGTCCTTTTAGTTTGTAACTTTCTATATTACTGTTACTTTAATTTTATACTTTTACCACCTTTATGTTTAAAAAAATAAGAAAGCATGGTAAAGAAATATTTCTGAGAAATCAGGAACAAATATGGAACTGACTTATGTATTAATCTTAAGTACTAATTGTATTTAAAATATGTAATACATAGACAGTATGACTAATGTGAAGAATTCATTGTCATGGATTTGAGTACTTCCAATACAATGCAGATTGGATATTTAAGTTGTGAAGTCTCACTTTGTTTCTATTACTTTTAAAAATAATTTTGCATTTAATTTCTGTTTCTCAAACAGTCACTTCACCTCTGACATTTCAAGAAAGGACATGAAAGCAAGACTTTATGATAGCCTTTTTTGTTCTTGAAGGTCAACATTTTCTTTGAGCAGTGAAAGTGAGGTGGAAAGTGATCATTAAGGTCTTTACTGTGCCTAAAGAATTCTTTGATTTTGTTCAACATTTGCCATTTTCCAGCTACTCAGATCAGAAGAGTACATAAGGATCTGCCATTCTAGACAGTTTATCTGCACTAGCAGCAGGTAATTTTACAGCTGGCACATATGAGATCATCAATTTAGTCTGTGTAGCTAAGATAGCAATTGCTTGCTACCTATGCCTTTAATTGTTTGCATTCCCAGTTTCACAAAATATATTCTTTAATCAGACATGGATATATATTTATTCTGGAAGTATTTCTGTGAGGCTCTATCTTTTCTGATCTTTGATTCACAGCACTGTGCTCTGGTCACTCTTTCATAAATAATCTCTCTGTTAGCTTGACCTCTTTACCTCTCCAGTTTTGCTAAGTCTGAAGGTTTCGTCTGCTGTGATCGTTTATGAGATGCAGAATCTAAGATGCTTTTTTTATCTTCCTGCACATACATAAATCTCTACCTGTTCAACTGCCTTCAGAATTATGCTGTAGATTTGCCCTTGATTATGCTAAAAATTGTTTAGCCACTAGACTTTATGGAAGCTGGAACTCATTAATTAAGTTTGACATTATAAAATCATACAATACTGAACAATCACAGTTAAATTGTGACTAATAAATTACTATAAATTTTATGTATTAAAATAATTCAGATAAATAGGAATATACATAATGAGGCAATGACAGAATAATTCATACTATATTGTCATAATGTAATTTCCATAGGTGAAACTGAGTTAAAGAAAAAATATGACACCCTTATAGCTTACAGTAGCATAGTTTTTCCACTAAAATCTGAGAACTATGAACACTGTTCATACCATTTAAAAGATATATTTGTTAATTATTTTTCTATTTAAATTCTATTTCACAAGTTTGTGTTAACAATGTGAAACCAGTGATTATACAAAGCATAGTGCACAGATTTAATTCTATAAATGCTGTGTTGAAACACATTATTTCCATGATAACAATAAGAGAGAAATCTGTAGGGCTTAAAGATGCAGAGTACTACATTAAAGTTGGAAAAGAAGTCAGAAAATGTGCAATGATTTAATTCAGAGTGAATATTTTCATATTTAGATGAATACTCCTGACTGTAGAATGCTATCATGGGCTACAAATATGAGGAATTAAAGTACTCGTGTTCGTTTTTTTCCAGCATACAGAGCCAATGCATCAATACCTAACTATATATAGCCATTGGTATAGTTTTCCAATTTGACCTAAAAATATAACTTAAATCTAAAATTGTATTGTATATTATATTTAGATATGCTATCCTACACAGATCTTGTTACTATATGTAGTTGGAAATGCATAAGCTGAGAGAAAATAAAATCTTACAATTCAACATGTGGATTTCTATTGTAAAAACAAAAACATTTCTTACAGGCCAGTATAAAGACAGCAAAGGTGGTTTTTTTTTTCCTTCCCTTACTTTGAATTTAAATTTTATATTTTTTCTTCTATTTCTAATGCAGACCTTAAAAAGTAATCACATTAGTTTTTACTTTATATTTTTTGCTGAAATTGATTCCAAGATTCTTTTAATCAAGTTTTTTGAAGTAAATATGAAATAACTATGTCAGAGAACAGCACAAAAATCTTTGAAGCATGGGTGAGGATGAAGACAAGACTGATTTACAGATCTTTCTTCTAGGCACAGTACTGAATACAGTAGGGAATTTTAAATTTTTTTCTTTATAGATCTGATTGTGTACATTGCAGATGAGAGGTCAATAAAAAAACAGACTAGTGGTCTAACCAGTGTGCAAATTCTCACAGTCAAAAAGTGATTTGGTTGCTTAAATTTTAAATTGCATTTTCCAGAATACCTACAATTCCTGTACATTTACTGAGTAAGTTAAATTGTTGCCTGTTTTCATTTGAGAAAGTGAACTCAACAGAGGAAATAAAGATTGAATATGTCTTCATTCAAGATGAATAACCAGAAATACGTATAACTCAAAAAAAAATCTGATTTAATCTAAAATTTAATGAATTGAATACAAGAGTCCACTAAATTAATCTTGTAATTGGACTATGCATCAGTATACAGAAGATCATACTATTTTAAAATTGATTAGGAATAGTCATCAGAGAGATTAGACCAGGCAAACTAGACTTTTTCATACCACCACCTCTGAGGCCGATATCCTAAGAAAGATATTGCAGCTGAAGACCACCCTAGATGCACTGATATATAAATTATCTTACACAAGATGAAACACGGCAAAACATATAAGTTTAAAACTATAAATTACACCAAATATGGAAATGTAATACAAATAATTTATGTGGAGAAACTGCTTAAGTGTAACAGTGGGTATTGGAATATGTATTAATTTATACATAACTTTCAGACTAACTTTTGGAGGAATTTTAAATAGTTGTTATACACAAGGTTCTCTAAAATAGTCTTCTGATTGTTCCGTATAAATAATGTTTGAGATGTTTGACAGTGTTGTGAATAATATCTGGGTGAACAAGTAAACCTATTGCAATTTATAGTAAAATTTAGCTAACTACAAGGGCAATAAAAATCTTTGCAGTTATGCATATAAATTAGATGTATTTTGCATCTCAAATTTATTAAATTGCAATATTTTAATTACTTGTACAATAAATTGCATAATTAGGTAATGAGAATCAGGACTAATTATGTTAACTATTGCTTGCCATTGTATATCAAAAAGGAGAAAGTGTTTTCTTGACAAAGCCATTTTACAGAAGTGTTATTTTGCATGGAGGTCCTAGAAAAGATCCATAATTAAAGTAGCATCAGGATTTATATTTAAAAGGCTTTATTTAGCTATGACTGAATTCAATAATTCTTTCTACTGTTTTAGATGTTTTTTGGAGTGGATCCCAAATAAGATTAGTGTTGTGTTCTGCCACAGCGAGGGGAGCAACAACTGCCCCGGGCCCTGGAGTCTCAGACCTCAGGCAGAGACTAATGACCAACAAATAAGCAACAACAGGACGGGTCTTGGTTTAGCAAACCCTGGGATCCTCTATTGAGCCAGGGACCAAGACAAGAATGAGGGTGGAGTCGTGGGTTTTATATGCCAGGGTAAGGGTGGAGTTTAGGGTCGGGGTCAATAGTGAGAGGAGCAGGGGACCGCAAAGGGGCAGATAGAGGAGGACAACCAATGGGAAGAACTAAGGCGGGAACACTGCAGTAGAATTTAAATCAATGAGGGCACAGGAAAGAAAAACATTCTGGGGCCGTTCCTCATGGGGCGGAGTGTCTTTTCCCAGGCTTGCGGGGGCACACCCCATAGGGTGGGCTGGCACACTCCTCGCCCGATGCTGTCTGTCTAGGTAGAATCCCCACCTCCTGGGGCGGGGGTACTCCACAGATTAGGATTTGTTAAAATTCTTGAAAATTAATTAGACTGTTCCCTCTTCTTTTCTTTGTGTTCTTTCTCTTAAAAAATTCAGGTGCATCAAAACACCAACAGAAAACTTAGTAACCATCTTGCTATCTACTCAGAAACGTGTAACCATCAAACATGTAAATCAGTAACCATCTTGCTATCTACTCAGAAACGAAGGCATGTTAAGGAAACCTAGGAAGTTCTAGTTAGAAGAGGCTTATCATTGTGTAATACCTTAGCATCCAATCAGAAAAAGTCTTCTGTTAATAATTAAGTCAGGCGCTTGTGGGTTTTGATTCCATGTTTCTTAGATTTAGGGAAATAGCTGCAAAATTCTAAGTGCCATCTATCCAATATTGAGACTTTCAAAACTTATGTTTTGGATTATCATTGCCTTTACCTTCAGAAAAAATGTGAGATTACCTTATGAAGTTTTTTAATGCAGAGTCTCTTGTGGGCCTTACACAGCCTCTTTGGTTGGAGAGGCAATAGAATTAGGACAATCTTTTAAGGTAGGTCCTTTATTTCAAGCACTTCCGGGTGAAACCTTATGAACATGTCTCAGGTGGAGAAGTATCTAATCATGGAACTGAACAGAACCCAGTCATAGAACAAGTAAGTGTATTTTGCTTGTGGTAGTTAGGTGAAGTTCATGCACTCAAACCTACCTTCAGGTTGCACTGGCCTTTCAGGTACCAAGTTCAGGAGATGAGTTGGGCACAGAAATCTTTCCTCTGATTGGAAAAAGTATAATAAGGAAAGTCAAGAACACAGCAAAAGAAAACTTGACTGATTTTCTTCTGACAAAGAAAATCCCCCCAAATCCTGTTTAACTGAAGTGCTTGTGATTGCCTAGCTACTGGAGAAATTATCCTATATGATTCACAATTGTTGATGTAAAGCACCAGTACAAATATAGTGCTAGCTGCAAACTTCTCCTAGTCTCTAAGAGTTGTTGGTTCTTCAGCTGAAGCATGGAAAACACTATTTTACTAACGAGTTTTGGAAGTTTTATATTAGAGATGCTGATTTAAGCCAACATCTTAAAACAGGCAAGATTGCTATTGTGATGCCCACTGTAACCTTAGAAGAAGAAAGGGCATTCTAACATAGACTGAGAGAATAATTTAGGTTATAAAAGATGCTTGGAGTCCAACCATTCTGCAATAGATCTGGTAAAATAGAATATAATTGATAAAGATTGGCAGATGTCAGCTAAAAGAGATGATAAGCCTATTGCTAATTCTTATTGGAAATGAAGAGGAGGCACCATTAATTGCAGCATCTCAGAAGTGGAAGAGCAGTCTTTTCCCTTGATGCTCACCATATGGGTATGAGTCTCATGGGGGAGGTTACATCATTGGAATATTCCAAATATTCCAGATTTCTTCTGCAGTTAACACAGAACAACTTTGCTGCTTCTGCAGCAATACTATATCCTCTGTTCCTTTACAGCTTGATCAGTTGGCCCTATCAACAAGTTTCTTACTCCTGAAGCATTTGGAGGAAAAGTTCTTACTAGTTTTGACTCCTTATGCTGACTATGTCACAAACTCCTGGACAGCCTTAATTTGTTTTAATGTTTACCTGCCAAAGATTGATTCTTCTATTGTAGTTATGTGGACTTATTTATGCACAGCTTCTGTTGTCTAATCTTCCTTACCCTGCTGCTTAGACATATTGAATTTGCCTCTTCTCAAATTCTATTTTTTCTTTCTTTTTTTTTTTTTTCTGTGGTGCATTCCACTGACCTGTGTTATTTGTAGGCTGATTTTGTTTTTACAATATTGATAAAGGTTCCATTACTATAGTTATCTTTTTTTTTTTTTTTTTTTTTTTTNGGTTTCCTAATTTTTTATCCCTTAAGAATTGAATTTTAAAATCACATATGTTGCTGGAAGTCTGTGAAGATTTATCTCTCCCTAGCGGTCCATTGCTAGCAATTTTAAAAAGCTTAACATATCATACTCACAAAGAAGTCTGTTCCTGAGTGCAAAGTGTTTTGTTTCTATGTTTAATATATTGCTTAAGCAGTAGCTACTTCAAATCCATTGGAATATGTCAGTAAAAGAAGTAATTATACATAAAAGTATATGTGTGAGCTCATAGAAACTAGTATCCCAGTGGGCTTAGTAACATATATTCCAAAGGCTTTGTATTCAAAATCCTCATAAAGCATATATGTAAAGGTAAAGAGGTTTTAAGGATGGCAGAAAGAAAGATAAGGGAATTACTAATAATGCATGTTCACAGAAGCAAAATTCCTTCATATGAAGTCCGAGAGAAAATCAGATTTCTCTCTTTTCCAGCTTCAGCTGGGAAAGTTTTATCAGTGTAATGGTGTTTCTGGGAGGACTTTTTTGTTTTCTTCTTTTCTAACAGGAATTCACAGAAGCAAAGGTCAAGTATCCTTGGCTAATACATATTCTTGATGTACATTATATCATGTTATATCAAAACACACGTCAAATTCCTTAATTTGTTTTGTCTTCCTTAACAAAAACAAATCACTACAGCAACCAGAATGAACTGTAGTCCTTGATGAAATCGAGCTCTTTTTAGCAAGATTGTTTTGGTGTTTGCCTTTTTACATTTTTTTTAAAGGATGGATATGAAATATTAGTCTAATTTTAATTGGGAAGGAGAATGCTACAGGTTACAAGATCGAAAGTCTTTAAAACTATTAAAAGCTGTAAAAGTATAAATTATCTTAACAATGATTGCAAACCCCACTAAATATGAAAAGTAAAATGTTCCTAAGCAGTCTGCTAGGAGATGATGATAATTTTAGGTCTGAGTTTGTACAGCTATCATAAAATTCGTAGAGAGAATCAGGCCATAAACAGAGAGGAAAAACCCCAAGTAAGACACTATTTTTCTGATAAGCTGTTTTTTCTTAAACATTTGTGGTAACAATCCTTTAGTTTGAATAGATACTCTGGTGTGCTCTTTTTATCCAGTAAGATTTAAGGAATTTATGTTGGGCAGAGAGACCAAATGTGACAATTCCCTATAATAAAATCAAAACCAAGTACAAGGGCTTCATAATGTTAAATTATTTTCTAAGTTATATAATGGCAGTTTCCTGTCATTCTAACATACAATTCTTAGTCTTTTAGCCCTGCTTTTTGTTTAGATACACGTATTTGTGAAATTTTGTTTATTTATGTGGGAATTTCCTAAAAGATATTGCTTATAATATTCAAGCTTATGTTACTGTTACGCATTTTCTAACTATATCAACTCAAAAGTAAAGAAATATGTGGACTCTGTGGCAGACATAACTTATGCATGTAATCTGAAGTTAAGCATTTTAACTGATTTTGAAATACTCTGGTAGCTATGGGTTGTTATTTTAAATATTTTCCCATGATGTAGGATTTAATAGTATTAGGCATAGCTCTCTTATTGTCTTGTCCTATTCTACTTTAACCTGTATGATTGTAAAGGTCCAGAGTGCATCAGGTGGTTAAGGCATACTTTCTATTTCTGATCATCCAGCTGGGGTAGGGTACTTCTGATGTGGGACTACATTCAGTTAATAGCATATTTATTCACTGACACCTCAGAGAGCACAACTTACTTCAGAGAATATCATCTGCAGACCAGATGACTCTTAGAATAGGTTGCCTAATAGTCCTGTGGTGCAAAGAAATCTTGTTTTTGTCTTTCCTTGGGGAAAGGACAAGTAAGTATCATATAAATGTGGTGGGATGACTCTTGTGACTGGGCTACTGCAGTGGATGGCTACAAGCTCTTCAGAAGGGACAGGTGAGGAAGGAGAGGCTGTGGGTGGCTCTGTCCACCGGGGAGGGCTTTGGCTGTTCAGAGCTCAGGGGCAGTGGGGATAAGGCTGAGTGCCTGTGGGTGACAGAGGGATGGCCAACCAGACAGACATCCTGCTGGGAGTCTGTCACACACCACCCAACCAGGATGAAGGGAAATATTCTATCAGTGGATGTTTCATCATCTAGCCCTTGTTCTCGTGGGAGACTTTAAGTTGCCAGATGCCTGCTGGAAACTCAACACAGTGGAAAGGAGACAGTCTGGGATGTTCCTGGAGAGTGTGGAAGGTACCTTCCAGACACTGCTTCCACACCTACCAGGGCATGCCCTGCCAGACCTGCTGTTCACAAACAGAGAGGGGACAGGGGGATGTGGTGGTCAGAGACCATCTTGGGCACACTGACCATGGGATAATTGAGTTTCTCTGTACTTGGTGAAGTAAGGAAGGGGATCAACAGGAGCTCTATCTTGGACTTCCTGAGGGCAGACTTTGGCTTGTTCAGGACACTGGTTCAGAGAGTCTCTCAGGAAACTGCCCTTAAAAATAAAGGAGTTCAGGAAGGCTGGACATGCTTTAAGAAGGAAATCTTAAAGGTGCAGGAGCAAGCCATCCCTATTTGCTAAAAGGTGAGCTGGCAAAGAAGAAGACCAGCCTGACTGAAGAAGAAACTTTCACGGGAACTCATGGAATAAAAGAGATTTTATGACCTTTGGAAGATGGGACAGGCAACTCAGAGAGAGTACAATGATGTTGTTAGGTTATGTAGAGAGAAAGTTAGAAAGGCAGAAGCTCAGCTAAAACTCATTCTGGCCAGTGCTGTGAAAGATAATAAAAACTGGTTNTTCATGAAGTTCCTCCCATCTTTCACAGCCTTCCCACAGCTGTGCTTCTGGGCCATATCAACTTATGGGGTGTTATTTTAAGAACGAACTGTTCAAAAAACAAAGGTCCTCTGTTTTTTTCATCTATATCTAATAGTATCTTCATCTCTGGGAACAGAGGTTCTCTTTTTCTTCTTCCCTCGTGGCAAAGGGTCTTCATCACTCTTATTTCTCTGTTCAAACTTCTCATGGGATCACAGCTACTTCAACATCTGCTTACTTTAACATTGGATGCCTTTGTTCAGGTCTACAGTTTGAACATTCCAGCCCCCATACTTTTGCCATGGTTTAAAGGGATATTCAGTATATCGTAGCCATTACCATGGTTTACAAGAGAATTTCAGTCTGAAAAGAAGGCTTCTCCTCATTCGCCTCTCATCTGGGACCTGAATACTTCTTTACTGACCTCGGTGACTTCATGTCATTTCTCTACGTGTTTTCACTCTGTCTGTTTCTCTCACTTGAGAGAGGACTTCACAACTTGCAGGTCTCATCTGTGCACTGAAAGAGTTAATATCTCACCCAGGGCCTGTAGAGGGCTATGTGGTCTCTTTCCATGTGGCACTGTGGCCAGAGCATTCATGGTGATGGATTTCAGGTTGTGCTGGGTGGGCTGATGTCCTTCCCTCTCCCTGCCTGGCAGTCTCTGGGGCCCAGCCCAGCCCTCACTGGGCTGCGTGGGCCACAGTGGAGTGGGCCTGGCCCATCCTGTAGCTGCTCCTGGGGCCCAGATGGCCCCAACTCGGCCCAGGCCAGCAGTGGAGCAGGTCTTATGTGGCCAAGATGTCAACCCAGCCCAACCTTGGCTGGGGCCCACGGCCTCCCCTCCCCCTGGCTGCACTGGGGTCCAGCCTGGCCAGTGCTGCAGCAAAGGCAGGGCCCAGCTCTGCCAGGATGGGGCTCAGTGGACTCCCTGGGAAGGGGCCCAGCCCTGTGGCAGAGCCTGCTCGGCCAGGCCCCGCCCGACCCAGCTGCGCAGGAGGTTGGGCCACCCTGTTACCTGTACTGAGACCAGAAGAGAAAGAGGGCCAGGGTTTTCATCTTAAAATTTGTGTTCACAAAGGCGTATCTACCCCTTTTCATTGGTTTAATCGTGTCAGTATTCAAAACTGACCACTGATTGGTTTTTTTGTCAGGTTTACAGGAATCTGCCAAGGTCCTTTCAGGGAATCACTTCCATATCAAAAAATAAATTCATGCCAAACCAGGACATATGTCCCGCAGGACCAGAGCAGTGATTGTCTCTCTGTACTCAACACTGGTGAGGCCACACCACAAGTACTGTGTTCAGTTCTCAGTCCTCACAGTATGAAAGACACTGAGGTGCTGGAGCATGTCCAAGGGAAAACAGAGCTGGGGAAGAGTCTAGAGAGTAGATTCTGTGAGGAGCAACTGAGGGAGCTGGGGCTATTTAGGCTGAAGAAAAGGATGTTTAGGGGACACCTAACTGCTCACTGCAACTACTTGAAATAATGTTGTAACGAGGTGGGGGTTGGCCTCTTCTCCCAGGCAACTAGAGACAGGATGAGAGGAAATGGTCTCAAGTTGCACCAGAGAAGATTCAGGTCGAACATCAGGAAGAATTTCCTCACCAAAGGGTTTTCAAATATTGGAATGGGCTGGCCAGGGAAGTGATGGAATCCCCATAGCTGGAAGTGATCAAAACAACTGCATGTCAATGGATTGAGGCAGTGTCTGAAAAGCTGCTTCACAGAAAAGGAGGTGGAAGTGCTTGTCAACAACCAGCTGAGCATGAGCCAACAGTGGCCAAGAAAGCCAACAGCATCCTAGTTTATGGCCAGCAGTACAAAGGGCAGTGATCATCCCTCTGTACTTAGCACTTGTGAGGCTCCACCTTGAATGTTTTCATTCCTCACTACAAGAAGGACATTGAGGTGTTGAAGCATGTCCAAAGGGCAATGGACCTGGTGAAGAGTCTGGAGCACAAATGTTAAGGGCATCGCCTGAGGGAGCTGAGGTTGATTAGGCTGGAGAAAGAGGATCAGGGGAGACCTTATTGCTCTCTACAACTACCTAAGAGGAGGTTACAGATGGATGGGATTCTTTGTCTTCTTCTAGGTAACAAGTGACAGGCAAGAGAAACTGACATCAATTTTGACATCAATCAGGAAAGATCTAGCTTTGATATTTAGAAAAAAATTTTCACTGAAAGGGTCCTTAGGCATTGGAAAAATGTGCCCAAGAAAGTAGCTGAATCACCATTCCTGCACACATTTAAAAGATGTGTAGATGTGGCACTCAAGGACATGGCTTAGTGGTGAACACATGTCCTGGTGCTGCCACATGGGCACGGCCAGGCTGTTATTTTTTACCACACCCATCATCGTAGGGTGTGTGGATTCAGGCAGAAAAGCTGAGCACCCACCAGGAGTGCACCATTTTGCTTCTCCTCCTCTGGCAGGAAGGTGTTAGCATCAGACCTGTGGACACTGTCCTCTGCCGCCATCCACTTCCCCCCTGCATTCCTCTGGGATGCTTCTGCAGGATGTGGTGCTGAGGAGAGGCAGCAGCGTGGCTCTGGGACGTGGCGCTGAATAGAAAGCAGCAAAACCCTTCTGATCCCAGCAAGGCTGGGGTGACAGGGAGTTGACACTTGATGGGACTGCTTCCTGCTCCTCACTCCCACACAGCAGAGAGATCAAAGCTGTTGGTGCCAAGACAAGCCAAAAGGGAGCCCAGGTGAGCCAAAAGGGGGGATGGTGGAGCAGTGCAAAAAGTGGAAGCAATTGTGGGACCAACCTCCAGCATGGCAGAGCAGTACTAGCAATGACATAGGCACCTGCATGGAACTGAGCTCAGCAAAGTGGCGATCTCACCCTACTCAGAAAACCTGCCTACCAGGGGGGTTGTTTGTCATTGTTTTCTTGTGGTTTCTAACAGCCATCAGTGAGAGAAGTTTGAGAAAAAAGAATTTAAACAAATCTAGCACCTGGTGTTTGTCTAGATTCCACAACTGAGAGACATGATGTTTATTCTTTTCTGTTGCTCAAGGGGAGTTGTCTGTTCCTGATCCAATAATTTTACTGTATTCTCTGTCAACCAATCCATTTTCTTTTAGTGAAACACACTATAAAAGGTGTACGCTTGTTAATAAAGTGCTTTTTGCCTTTTGCCTTCTGAGAGATCACGGGTTGTTGTTAGATCTCTGTAGTATAACAGCAATATCTGGTGATGACAACGTGTGGTGACCACGAAGTGAATTGCCTGATTGAACTCAGGACCTGCGTCCTGCCAAACACTGGGATAGAATCTTCGAACTCTGTCTGAACCGGGGCAGGTGCCTGCATGAGGCTAGACCTGGCAGGGCCCGTGCTGTTTGGACATTGGACTGCAGCACATTCCAGGAAACCGGAACCGCATCTCTGAATGCGGTTGAGAACCAGGGCCAAGAACCTGAGCCACTCTTAAGCCAGCTAGAGTCAAGCCACCTGGGACGTCACGTCAGACTTTCAGCCTTCGTTCACAGAAACAGAGAGGTACTATAATTCCTTACCCTCCTTTGAGAGCTTTTGGTCCATTTAGACCACGAGTGTAAAGCTCAGAGCCTATTGGGCTCGGTTGGAGCGAAACCCCCCCTGGATTAATTTCTGGGTGGGAAAGGTCTCATAGACATGGGAAAACAGATTTCTGTGGACCAAGAATCTGTGCATTCAGCATGAAAGCCATATTACTGAGAACGGATACTCCTATCTCGAATCAGGCCCTGAGTGTTTTATTCACATGAGCTCAAAATAATGGGTTCTTCATGAACTCGGATGCTGCATTCTACCCGGTCGCCTGGCGACAACTTGGAAACCACTTGTGTGAGATGATTTGGGCTGGGGACACTGGGGACCCTATGGCTCCTTCAGCGGCAGAGACTTGCAGGCGACTTTACACTACCATGCAAGGCAAGACCCTAGAAGATAGTGATGCTCCAGAAGGAAGTGAAATAGATTCAGAGCAGGAATGAGACAAAACTGATAGTCAGGACCATGCAGTGCTGCCTCTTTTTGGGGCTTCCACCAGAAGTCCCGCAGCTCCGGCGTCTCCGACAAACTATCCTGATCCCCAGAACAAACTATCTCTCGCCAAGAAACTATGTTCTGCCTAATTATCCTTCTCCAAATGGCTATGTTAAACTGAAGTCTCCCTCTCCAGCAATAAGGAAACTGCCAGGCGCAGCAGCGGACATTTGTTCAGAGCGTTCCCCCCACTCGTGCCCCAAGCAGATGCCTCATCTTTGCAATTCCTTGCATCCAGATTTACTGCAGCAGAGCGAATTCCTCTGCCACTTGATGATGCTGCTGCGAGCACCATGCCCAGGGCCCCACCGCTTCCTTCTCTGGGAGCCGCTGGGACTCTGGGTTTTCCTGAAGAGGTGGCCAGGCAGCTGGTGGTGACAGCGGAGTGCATTCAGCAGCATTTCAAGCAGTGATGCAGAGCTGATGGCGGCACAGACAGGGTAAAATGCGATGGCACAGCTCGCAACTGCGGGGATGACCGTGTCTACCCTGCAGCATCCACCCGCAGAGGCGTCCCTGCCCATCCAGGCTGAGGAGCTGGCATCTTCCTCTGTTGCCACAGAGACAGAGCTGGCCCCTCCGCCTTTGCGTCTAACATCACAGCCTGCCCCGCCCGGTCAAGCAGCACTGGTGCCTCTCTTTGGGGAGACAGGGGCAGCACCGACTCCACCTTTGCCTCCAAAGTCATTGGACAGCCTGCTCGCCCCAGGAGCAGCCACTGCCCAGCTGCCCGCTAGCAGCTGCTTCGGGTCAGTGCCTCCGGATGCCTTGCCTTCCAACAGCGGCAGGGTGCTGACTTCTCTGTTTCCCCCCACGCTGANGATTTGTTAGAGCGAGTGGGGATGCCTGGGGGTGGAGTTTTCAGAGGGAGGAGGGTGGAGGAGGCAGTTCAAGTGGATGTTTGCAAGCTCGAGACAACTCTTGGGGAGGAAGCACAGCAACATGATAATAGCAGTGTTCAATCACAAGAGCAGGCCCAAGCCTTTCCTGTGTCTAAAGCTGTCCCTAACACAGGGCAACATGACAGACTCTAAGTTATAGCTTGGCACGTTGTGCAGGACTTCCAAGATAAGGTTGCACAATATGGCCTTGGTTCTACACAAGCGATGCAAATCCTCAGAGTATTAAATACAGATTTGCTATCTCTATATGATATCAAACATACAGCCCAAGTACTCTTTCAGCCTGTTCAATTTACAGTCTTTGAGACCAACTGGAGGCAGATGGCTGAAAAGGCAGCCGCAGAAAATATGCAACACCCACAGGTTGACCCTAGGTTTGCTGTGGGAGCGGATGCCCTTCTGGGTCGGCATGTTTCTGCTAACCCTGATCTTCAGGATACCTGGGACCCCCTAGTTCTTGAACAGTGCCAGAAAATAGGCTTTGCAGCATTGTTAAAAACCATAGAAACAGCTGCTCCTAGGCCACGATACATAAAAATAACTCAAGGTCTCAAAGAACCATTTTTATCATTTGTTGAAAAAGTGGCGAAACAAATGGAGAAACAAATCTAGGATGATAAACTAAGGCAAGTGTTATGCGAACAATTGGTCTGAGAGGATTCAAATGCTGACTGCAGGCAGGTCATATAGGCTCTCCCAGGAGACCCTTCATTAACTGATATGATTCAAGTGCGTGCTAATATGGGTTCCTGTCCTGGTTTAGGGCAAATTTGGAAAGAAACCTCTGAATGGGGTTCCTCTAGAAAACAAATTCAAACAGCCCCTCCCCCCAATTGGTTCAGGAAAAAAGATTTCCTTGGAGAAAAGTGGAAAAAGTTGTTTATTCAACAGGCAAACCACTCCCCAGCACAACAAATGAACAGTACCAAACAACNCCAGCACAACAAATGAACAGTACCAAACAACAAAACCTCTCACTGCTCCGAAGAGATGATGAATTCAGAAAGTCTCTTCTGTGGGCTACAGCTCGGCTCACTCAGTCTGTGTCACTCTGGCACTGGGAAATGCCCGGGCCTAGGCCAGGTCTTGTGGGCGACAGGTCTGAGCTCCTGGTGCTC
>WAAG01005974.1:20852-45747 GCA_013390105.1 Tichodroma muraria
TTCTTATTTTATTTTTTTTTTTATTTGAATGGTTCAGCAGCGAGATGGAGCCAAGCAGATTTAAACCAAAAGCCTCCTGCCAGCCTCTTTGCTCCAGCCGCTGAAATCCCACCACTTACACCACCATTTATTCTCCAGGAGCCAAAAGGAACCAGCCCCTATCCTTAGTTCCTGGCCAACCCCATCTGGACAAGGTCACAGCACCTCAGGAGAACCCTCCCCACTGTCTTCTCCATCCATGTCCCAGGAGAGCGGAGAAGACAAACCTCTGAGGTCCAACTGCAGCATCAACCTCCTTCAGCAGAAGTCCTCTCCAGGCATGGAAGTTGACTTATTTTTGCTTCTGAGTTGCTAACTCTGTGAATGCAAAGTGCAGCAGGGGCAGCAGACACCTCCCACCATCCCCCAGTAAGGTCTGGCCACCCCCAAAGCCCTCCCTACACATCTCAGCTGCAGGATTTGGGGTAGGGAAGATCAGAAGAGGTGAATGAGTGATGAAACCGAGTGGAAGGTAAAATCCAGGGCTGTCAGACGCCAAACCTCAAGCCCCATCAATGCAAGAGCCAGTGTCCCCCAAAATGCCTGCCTTGTGCTACAGGAGGGGGTCATTGCTGTCCAGGTACTGATGTCCTTCCCCTCATATCCCACAGCAGCTGAGGGTGTGGGGTGAACAGGTATCAAACACACAGGGACATGGCCACCTGAAGGCACCTTGGCTGGGCCTGAAGGTGATGCTTGGGGTCTGCATTTCGAGCTGGAGAGCAGACACTGTTTGATTATTGGAGAAAAAGCGTCTATGAGACAACGGCAGCATTTCCACCAGAGAAAAATCCCCTGTTGCAGCTGGACTCAGAGAGCATCCCTTGTTTGTGCTGCTGAGTGCATCCTCTGGAGCATGCTCCTGCCCCAACACCAAGGCTGCTCCCGGGATGCTCCAGGCTCGGCACCGCAGCATCCTTGCCCTTGCATTATCCCATGTGGTACTGCTCCCAGAGGACACTTCTGGATAAGGTGACGCCCAGCTTGTGCAAACATTCTGGCAGGCAGGGAGGAGCTGAAAGCAGCTATTTATTTTTTCCTTCTTTTCTTGCTTTTTCTGTGCAGCAGCATCCAAAATGCTCGCTCCAAGCTGCGACCGCCGCGGCCCCCTCGGCACGGCTGCCCTGCTCTGTCAGGAACACAGCCCCTCTGGAGAGTGTTATCTCCATAAATACTTGCAGGTGTTTCAGGGCTGGGACCCACGTTGGGCCGGGAATGCCTGCTGGAGTGGTTGCCTTTTCACACGGGATTGCCTCGCTGCAGAGGGAGCAGCAGATGATCCCGATGGATCATGGCAGTTCAGACAAGTGTTTTGCAGAGACGACATGTGGGCTCCAACCAACAGAACATCCCTTTTTTCTTAAAAAAACGTGTGTTTAGCAGTTATTAACTACTCCTGTTAAAGGAGGAGATTGAACATATGCTGTCCTGCTTCCTCCACATCCCTCCCAGCCCTGGAGTCACATCCCTGTGTCACAGCTCCTTCTGACACGCCACGCTGGGCGAGCAGGATCTGCTCTGCAGTTGCTTCACTCCCACCTCCAGACCAGCACTCTCCCCAAGCAGAGAAACCCCATCATCTCCCAAGTTTTTCCTTTTTCCCCCCAAACCGGACACTCTCTGTGTGGGGTTATTCTTCCTCTTCCTGTAGCTGCCTCAAAAAAAAACCAAAAAACAACCTCAACGGCTAAAATGGTGTTAGAGTAAACTGTTTCCAACAGCTGTTGGTGCCCCAACCTCCACTCTGCTTCATTTTTTTCCCCCTCTACACTCCAGGGACTTTAGAAGGCCCAACCTGGCCCACCAGACAGACAAAGTTTGATGCCACAGATGCTTCCTACAGGGAGTTTCCAGGAGATCAGGTTATTTCCACTCTGTCTTTCATGAGCTCGACTCCTCAAAGTTCTTGTAAAATATTAAAGATGGAAAATGGCACGAGCGATCATAGCTCTGTGTGTGTCAATTTATGTTTCCAGCGTAATTCACCACAAATGGATCATGTTTTATGGGCTACATACTTTCAGCTAATGGGGGAGTTTTGCTATTTAAAAACATTTTCAAGCACCTCTGGGGGTGGCAGAACAAGGCAGGATGGTACGAGAAGGCAAAGCATCACTGCCACGAGACACCGATGGTTTTGAGTTAGCAAAAGGGAGGCATCTTGTGTTTAAAATACCTGCCCCTGCCTGCCAGTTTTGACGTTAGAAAATACTAAAATAAATTAGATGGATATTAATTAATGCCATGCCTGGGTTTATTGGAGAGGAGATTTATTTCTACTGAAGGAGAGAGATGTTTTGCAAGTTGTCAAGGGAAAAAAAAAAAGAGGTATCTCTGAAGGAGCCTTTAGGAGAGACGCTCCAGCTGCCTTCAAAGAGAAAGACCCTGGTTGACTTCCAGCATGTTGTGCTGTGTGAGGACCTTCCCGAGACAGGGCAAGGCGAGGCCAGGAGAGGTTAGACAAGGCAAGGCAAGGCAAAGCAAGGCGAGGTTAGGCAAGGCAAGGCAGCAAGGCAAGGCAAGGCGAGGTGAGGGGAGGCGAGGCGGGCCAAGTTCCCCTGCAGACAGCGAAAGGCAGTCATAGGCAGGAGCTCTGCCTCGCCTGCAGCTGGGGCTCCCAACTGCAGAAGCCTGGTTTTAAGGAATATGTTTAACACAAGCTCTTCAGGAAACAAACCCGTGTCAGCCGGAGCCAAGAACAGTCACCTCCATCTGGCTGGAGCACCCGAGAGAAAGTTGACTGCAAATCCCACCATATGCTCCAGACGCTCGGTACAAAAGCCTCGGGCATCCTACTAAACTTCCAGAAAAAAACTTTCTCTGATGCTTGCTTTTCCTTGCCTCCAGCTTGTAGGCTACCTTCCTTCAAACCCTGCCTGGTGCAGGCCTGTACCAAGTTCTTCCCCAGGATTTTGGGAAGAACAGCCTGGTTTTATGGCTCTCGTGCTGCCTCACCGGAACTGGCTGACCAGAGCTGGTGGCACCCACCCAGCAGTGGGAAATCTCACTGAGACATCAGGACAGCAGGGGGAAAATGGTGGCATCCAAGGAGGGAGCAGGACAACATGGAACCCTTCCTATTGTCCCTGGCTTCACCATCCTCACCCCACGGGCGACCTCACCCAAAGAGGGAGGTCTCCAGGACGCGGGGAGGAGAGGTGGGGAGGGCATGGGATATGTGTGGGGGGAGCCCCCTGGGCTCTTGAGCCCCCGGTCCTCCCCAGCTCCCGAGGTCTGTCTGCATTAGGGGGCAGTGTGGGAACACGGAGCAGCCGGCGCTTTGTTTTGGTGCATCTCGGCGCCGAGCCGCTGATGCATAGCTAACGCAGCGCCGACATTGATTTATGGTCAACTTTCCATTTCATCAGCGCGGGGTACGGGGCGGCGCGGGGACTCTGCGCTGGGGACAGCAGGCATGGCTGGGGGGCTGCTGACTCGGCCTCCCCCTCCTCCCCCTTTATTTAGTGGTATAAAGGTGTGGTATCAATTGCTTTCAATTTTTTGTTTGCCCCCCCCCCCATCCCCCTTGCAAGGGATCTGCACCCCGGCATCAATCCAGCTTTCAAAACAAAAGCAGGAACGCCTCTGATGACCTTTAGGAGGATGAGCAGAGGGTTTGTTTGCTCATCTCAATGGGACAAAGAGAGAGATTTAAATAAAAGCATCTACCCATGCTGGCCGTCAACCCAGCCAACCTTTTGTCCGGAGCGCAGCCGGTGCTGTGCCGCTGGCTGGCACCATGAAATGCCCCAGCAACCCAAGAGTGCCATGGGCCTCTCCTTTTCCATCATTTTGGGAGATTCTGCAGGCTGCACTTCCCTTGGCCCCTGGCCTGAAGGTCGCTGCTGAGCCTTAGCACTGGGAAGGGAATCTCACTGCAAGGCAGTGGCTGTGGATGGGCGCTGCAGCCTGGAGTCCTCCTTGCTACTCCCTTTCCTGGAGCATTCCTTCTCCTCCAAGCTCACTCACATGTGTTTGTGCTACAAAACCCCAGGAATGGTCCATATAATTTTTTCCTTTGCCAACCTGTGGTGGACATAGTCACATGCAGGGCTGGGGGGTGCTCATGCACCCCCAGGGAGCACTGCACAGTTTCTGCTACCTGAGCTTTGCTGGTGACTCATTCCTCAGCTCCCTGTGTGACTCCCCACCATGCCTGGACACGATCACACTCTCTAAATCCTCTCAAAAACTATCTGCCCATGCCTGCTACCCTTGAGGATATCCCTTCAGGACCCTGGTGCAGAAGTGCAAGATGATGAAAACCCCTGAGCCCTCTCCAGCGCTCTCCTGGTATAAGGATGGCACTGGCTGAGGTGGTACCACCTCACTCACTCCCAGGGCTGGCACACCAAGGGTTGGGGAGAAGTCTCTTCTATGTTCTGTGACCTTTTTGGTTTTGCCCTCTGAATTTAGGCACTTTAATCTCCTACAGATAGGAAATTACCCCCAAGCTGTGACTGGCTCGACACTGAGCCTCCAGCCCACCTCTGCAAGAGCTGCTCGCCAGCATCTCCTGAAGCTGGAATGAGCTCCAGCACCTGCAATAAATCAGACAGGCTTTCATGGAGGCGAAGTTCAGACTGTGTTAAAAGGTGGGATTTTTCTTCTGCTTTCCATCCCAAAGGCTGGGAGGAGAAACCAGATGTTGGAGGGCTTTCAGGAAAGGCAGGCTCTTGAGATGTCACATGTGAGCCATATGCACCAGCACCCATCCTCTTTTCCCTCTGGCAGCGCTGGGGATGGGCAGCATAACCTGTACTGGTGTTATTACATTGTCTGGGGTTTCAGGATCCACTCCTGCTTCTGAGCCACCCCCTTCCCCAGTGGCTCCTGGGCCAGCTGCACAGGAGGCAGGGAGTAGGATGGGTTGTTTGCTCCTGAATCAGACCCTCGGTACAAAAGTGCTACAGGAGGGCAGAAAGGAAAGAGGGGGCACAGCTTGGAGGCTGTCAAAGGGAAGAGTTGAGACAGCAGCATGAACAGTAAGTCTGGAGAGATGTGACTCCTTTTCCTCACCTTTCCCACTCTGGGAAAGCCAACCCATACTCTCGATGCCTTGCCCTAAATTCATGCCAGTTTTGCAGCCCTCGCAGCTCGGTGTGAAGCAGAAGCCCCAAAGGACAGTCAGCTTCACTGCGGGGCGAGATCAGGACGTTTTGGAGACACATTTGTTGGAAGCAGCAGCTTGGCACTCGGATTGCTGGCAGCAGCTATGACCTGCGAGATTGCATCGCCGCCGTTGGCTTCAGCCCCTGCCGCCGAGCGCTGCTACAAGATTCGCCTGTTTTAGGGCTCCCGATCAATATCGGATATTCTTACTTTGTCAGAAGCATGTTCAGGAAATGGGATCTCTCTTGCTCTCTCAAAAAAAAAGACAGGACCCTCCTTCCCCCTTCCCACACAAATGCAATCGTCGATATCAGGCTCAGATATCGCCACAATAAATCACGAGCTCCTTATCGAGCTCGCCTGTCTACTGCCCGAGAAGTTCTCCCATACACAAATCACAAGCCCAGATTAAAAAAAAGCCCAGCTTGCCAAAACAAATATTCCTTTCAACTCTTATCCCATTTTTTACACGAACAAGTGTTTCATCCTCAAGCAGGATTTTAAAGCACCGAAAGCTTATGCTGCTGCAGACCAGTGCAGCTCACTCCGGGCAAAGAAATTCCTGAGAAAACCCCCAAGGTTCAAGGTTTGAAAACTCCGTTTCTTTGCGCTTGTTGATACCCTTTCTGTCAGCATCACTCCAAACACATTACCCCTTCCTCTGTCAGAGCTTGTTGTGGGATAAGGAAGGAGCGAGGGGACTTTGGGGACTATTTGCTTACAAGGTGCCTCCACGGCATTCAGGGATTTGGCTGGACCCCACTCCTGCCTGCAGCCACAGCCAGGGTTTGTTAATGCATTCAGTGATTGCATTTGGAAAAAATCAAGTGGTTAACCAGAGAAGGGGGAAAAAGTTTCAGGAATCAAACTCCAGAATGTTTTCAATTACACACGTCTGTTAGGACTGGAGAACAACTACAATCCCAACCCAAACACAAACCAAGCAGCTTTGGAAAAAAAACATTGGTTGTAAATACACAGTAACCTCTCCGAGCAAGAAAGGAATCTGCTTTAAGGCCACAAAAGATAGAAAGCAAACGTGGAAGGACAGCAGAACACAAGTTATTCCTAGACAGGTCAGCTGTGCAGGCATGCTGCTTCCCTAGCATCCTCTTGGGGGAAAAAAACCAAAACAACACAGGCACAACAGCGCTGCCACCCAGAGCGAAAGCAAACACGTGCGTGGTGTGGAGAGAGCACCGGGAGGAGCAGCAGCCTACCTGGAAGAACCCGGGCGGGATGGGGCCCCCGGGCATCCCGTCATTCGGGGGAATGTTTCCAAGCACGGGACTCGGGGCAGCAGCAGCGCTCTGCGGGGAACAAAACCAGGGCAAACACGGTCAGAGTTATGACAAAAGCACGTTAGAAATGCCACCTCTCCTGCCACATCCCACTGAGACAATCCGCCTCGTATCTCCGGAGCCCTGAGCGTCTTCCCCCGTGGAGGAGGCACCGGCGTCCGTGACTCACCCACGGAGGAGATGGCCACACAGAACTGGAGATGATTCTGGGGTTTGTTTATTCATTTACCCAGGCACTTGTCAATCCATCAAGGAGCCTCATCCAATGTGTAATTTTAGGCAGAAGCTGTTTGAAAGCTTTTAAAATGCTTCTCTCCCACCTCCCCACCATACTCGCTGGTTTAGCCCTGTCCTTCAAAAATTATGCTTTCCTGACCTCGCCAGCATGCCAAGGCTTTATTATTCATTTCCAAATTTATTGCATTCAACCTGTGGAGTCACGTTCCCCCTTGTGCCTCCCCAGAATGAGCCACCAGCACAGCTCCAGCCCCAAGGAGGGGGGACGAGGACATGGGATACCTGGATACCCCACTCGCTCCTTTCAGCATCCCTATCTGTATTTATTCACTTCCTCTGAGAAAGCACCAGCATGATGGGAAGCTCCTATTCTGAAGGAAAACATAAGAAAAAGACCTTTCTCTAAAAGCCACTGCTGGTGACACATCCCTGTGAGGTTAGGAGCATCCGAGTGCACCCCATCCGAGTCCACCCCAGTGTGCCCACCACCAAGTGACCCCTATTCCAGTTATAGGATTGAAGTTAGAAAGGCACCTCAGTGGTGTTAATTGGATTTGGATCGCTGAACTACTCCCTCCGCCAATTTTTAAGATGGACGTACCCACCTAAAACCATAGTGGAAAAATTTTCCACTGAGGAAATCCCATGAACAGATGGGGCGCATGTGAGCCTGCTCAGGCTTGGTTTTACCCAACAAACCCCACGTCCCAACAGCAGCTCAGCCAGCCCCGGCTCCCGACCACATCCCATGCAGCAACAACCACAAGATGTGAGCAGAGAGGGAAGCCAGGCTGTCAGGGCAGCCTGGAAAATTAAGGATTATTACTAAGGACTAAGGATTGCCAAGATAGGATCCTCATGTTTGGTTGGTAATCTTGCTATTCCTGACCAGAAAGCCTTGCAGAGGCAGGGAAGCACCAGACTAATCACTGCCTTGTGCCTTCCCAGGGCATCCCTTGTGCCCCTCATCATGCTCTCCAGCAGGAGCTGGCGTGCAGGATGTGGGAGGAAGGCCAGGACTATGTCGGATGAGTGGTTGGTTTTCCCACCCCAGCATCTCAGAGCTGCAAGTGTCACAGACAACAGTGGAGGCTGATTCCCCAGTAAGAGCCATGAAATAACCAGTTCCCCCTGAGGCTACAGGGATCCTGCACCCCCAGGCACAGCCCACACCACGCTCCCTCCTCCCGTGCCCCTGAACAAGGCATCCTGAACAGCCTTCCCCCCATCAGCAGCAAAGGCCAGATCTGAGTGTTTTTACAGTTAATAAAAAAAAAAAAAAAAGTCCTGGCAGGAAAAATAAGCCTGCCCATTCCAGGCTCTTTTTATACATCAGACGGCAGCAAAAATAGATGGGAGAGGGAGTGAACCCACTTCTCCCCCTCCCTCCATCCCCCCAAGTGGGTCAGCTATAAAAGTAAAACCAAATCTTAATCCAAGGCCATGAACATATTGCAGTTTCTCTGCAAAGCAGATGACGGTTCTTAATGCAAAAATATATAAGACTGAGCCCCAAACTGCAGCGAGCCCATTTGGAATTTCCTTTATTAAACCCTCTATCACGCAAAACGCTTCTCTCCCAAGGCGGCAAGAGCTGCAATAAAGCTGCCAAGGTGATATTTTATGGTTTCAAGAGATTTCCAGCACACTATAATCCTTTGCTTGGGGAATCTCCCAAAGCGAAATGGATCCCGAAGTGGTGGGGAGTGAGGAGGAACATGGATTTGGGGATCTGGGGGGAAAGGATGCTGCTCCTCTCCTCCCCTCTGCAACAGGGAGCAGAGGGAGAAGGGCAGAGGAGCCAAAGAAAATCTTGAAGCAAATGCCCATTTTTCCACAAAACCACAGAGTATTTTTCCGTGTTAAACACCCTGAAACCTCACCTATGCCTTCGCAGCGTAAACGGGGATTTAAAGTTCCTCGCACATGTGGCGCTTGGCAGAACTTGGTAATTAAAAACCCGCAAGTGCCCTGAGCATATTGTAGGATGGGAGCCAAATTGGTCAGCCCTTGATGAATGATTTACAAGGCTGCGAAGTGACATTTTATTTCTTTTTTTATTCCCCTCCCCATCACCGCTGCTAAGGTAAACACCGAGGCACCTTTAGCCCTGGCTAAATGATGGGAGCGCAGCCGTGGCTGGAGCAGCTCTGTAGAACACTTGGGCGTGCAAGAAATGAAAGAAAAAAAAGGCAAAAAAAGACAGCAGGAACAACTTTTCCAAACCTTCAGGGTGAGCACCCAAACCCAAGGGCTTTCCAGCACCCATTTCCAGGACTTTTTTGGCCACACAGCTCCTCCCACATGGTTTATTTTCAACATTTTGTCCCAAAAACTCTTTTTAGGGACTCTTGGTTGCAGTTTGCTTTCCAAAGCTCTTTCCTTAGAATACCTAAAACCCATCGAATCTCCCTGGTGAAGGTACAGACAACGGGCAGTTGGCATAGAAGCTGGCAGAAAATGGGCATGGAACTGCTGTGCCACCACATCCAAGCTGGAGCTGAACCAGAAGCACATCAGCCACATGAAGGTCCCCATTGGAATGTGACACCCCGAATTTCCTTCCACTGAAACACATGGAAACCACTGCCAGAAATGAGCCAGGACAGCTCTGGCAATGCTGGCACGCCAGCTCATTTGCCTTTTTTAAGATGACAAATTTTCCCCACGTTGGAGATCAATATATATGCATTCCCGGGGTGCACATGTATAGCTATATACACAAACACACATATGTATTTTTAATTCCCTGCCACATACGTTGGTACTTTTCCTCTTTTTTTTGGTGGAAGCCAGTGGAACGATGACAATCTGGATCGCCGTGTTTCGCTTCCAAACCGAAGCTCTCAGTTAACACACCGGCCTGGTAGGCCAGCAGATGCCGTCTAAGCCTTTAAATCGCACACTAATTGCACTAATTGAGCTAACAGTCTCTGTTTCGTCTCCCTACCCTGAGTCAACCAGCATCTTCTGGTACTGCTGTAGAGATCCAAGCTGTTGACTGTAGTGTTATTTTGTCAGCCATTAAACGATTCATCAGAGTCATTAATTGATTTATTACCGCTGCCTGCGAGTATAGCTTTGCAAATAAAGAAGGATGGAGGTCAGGAGGCAATGGAAATCGGACAAAACAGCACAGCCAGGAGCTGGGCACTTGAATTATCGATAGGAGCCCACTTGCACAGGACTGCTGGCATCAGGTTATGGAGGGGAAAAAAGGGCAGAAAGGAAAAGATGTGCTGTCTGGCTGTGCTACAAAGCTGGTTAGGGTCTTCAGCGACAATCTATGCAGGATGTAAAAGGGCTATTAAAACCATCTTGTTTTCTTAACCTAATCCTCCAGGAGAAAGCAGGTTACTCTGCTGTATTAACTGTGCTGAAGAGCAGCAGGGAAGAAGCACTGGTGTGGCTGCCCCACACAGCTCCCCTGTCTCTGGCACATCCCCACCAGCACTTCGGTGCCACCCAAATTTGCTTTCCCAGGCCGGCTCTGCCGGGAACACAACTCACCTCCGTCCGCTGTCCCGCAGCCCTGGGAGGAGCTGCGGTCCGGTGCTTTTATTTATTTACTTTCTTTACTGCAGGGTTTAGGTCTTTGCTGGGCGTTAGGGTTTGCTGCGAGCAGGGTGCGGCGAGCCGTTTCCTGCCCCCCGCCCTGCCGCACGCTCGGCCCCAGAGCAGCCGGGAGGCCCCGCCGAGGCCCCGCCAGCGTTTTGGGGGCTGAATTTAGAAACCAGAGCAGGTGGGTTGAAATCACCATCACTGCCAGAATGTTGCTGCTCCCAGCTCCCTGCCTAATAGAAGGCAGCACCCTACAAGAGAGGGCTTGGGAAGTCAAGGAGTTTTCTGGATGTGTTGTCCACACATGGGGCTGCTGCAAGGGATTCTTCCCCCTCATCCCCATTTGTCCTCATGCCCCTTGAAGAGCAGCCTGAAGGTGGGCTAAGGCACTGCATCCCATCCTGCAAGGCTCTCAGTGTCATGGTGAGACAATGGTGGCAGGGCACCAGCCAAGCCCCAGCTCACCACCCACCCAAACCTGCCACGCTTCACCAACACAAGCAGTGGCTCCTGTTAACCATCTATGAAAGACAGGTTCCAACTGGTGGTAGTAACTCCAGCATTAAATGCAAGCTGGTGTCCCCACCGCACACTCCAGGTGAGCAGCTTGCTCCAGCATCCCATGCTGGCTTTCACCAAACCCTTATTTTTAATAAAAATAACATGCTAAGAATGGTGCAAGGTGCTGGCAGGCAGCAGAGGATGCTCCATTCGTGTGAAGCACCACCAGCACTGGTTGCTTGGCCAGGCACAGCCTCCATCAAACCAGCAGTGAGATGGGGAGAGCAAAAGTATCTTCACGGCACAGATCTAAAACAAAACTAAGGATGGCTGGGAATTTCCTTTTTGAGCTCCAGCTGTTTTTGCCTTCTCTCCAGAAGAGTGGACCAGAGGATTTTGGCTGCATCTCACACCTTGTAGCCACTGTGGGAGCAGCACAAGACTTGAGGGCAGCTGCCTCTGGTAGGAGCATGCCGGGGTGCCCAGGACATGCTGGTGATCTGGTATCTATCTGTCTCCTTTGATTTTATTTTTTTTGCCTAAAGCACAGGCTTTGGAGCCTAAAGAAGAAACCAGCGTGCGGGTCAGGACTTAAGCAGGCTGCGTAAACAGGTAATACGGAATTTAATTGGACTCCAGTTAAGCCTTTTCATCTCGTTAAAGCTGCCTTCATCTTATATAGCCAGGTTTTAAATTTAATAATAGAACCCTCCCACACCTCACAGTAACCCGATTAACGCCAGGGAGGACGGCACGCCGACCGCTTCCTCCGGACCGAGCCCTCAGATCCTCGCCCACATCAGTCCCCTCCACGGGTCAGAGCCAGTGCCTGTGTTGTATCAACGTGCACCAAAATAAACAGAACAGCAGCCTGCTGCAGGTTCTGAGAGCACCACTGCCAGCCCACGTGCCTGCAGCGGGCACCCACGGTGGCACCCACTTCAAAACCACGGTGCCTGCCGAGCCTCTCAGGTGGGCTCAGAATTTTTCTGGGGAATGCTGTGTCCTCCAGACAAGGTATGCCAGAGTCCATCTTGCTTCCTCTACTGCAAACCACTTGGCTGGATGCTCCAGAAGACAAAACAAACCAGTTTTCGTTTATTTTAGGGTAAAAGAAGGTAAAAGAACACTGGGCTGAAGCTTTGTGTATTCCCAAGATATAAAAAAAACCCGAAACAAAACAGAATAAATGGGCTCATAGCAGTATCACGAAACCACCCAAAAGCCATTGATGTGCTCCCATAGGACACCACGCTGTGCATACAAGTTCAGCTTAATTATACTTCTGCAACAGCACAAGCTTTTTGTGCTTATTTTAAATCCATCACCTTTGAGCCGCCCGGCACACAAAGCTCCAGCACACACCCTGGTCAGGAACAACCACCCTCGGCAACTTTTCCAACTCTCCTTTATGGAGAAAGAAACAACCCCCAGCCCCATATCTTCCTTGAGCCTTAAAAAACCCCAAACCATTTAAAAAAAAGGCACAACAGTTGAATGCTGTTTCAAGCTAATACGGGGTTTTTTGTTGGTTTTTTTTTTTTTCCCCTCCCTTGTAAAGGATAATCTGAGACAGCAGCTCTGGCCACGAAACAATAGGATTTTAATCTCTTAAGTCGGCGTCCCCCTTATCCCCGGGAAGGAAACCCCTTCAGTCATTTACAAGTTTGTAAATAAGGCTCTTGGTAGCATCTCGCGGACATCTGCTCCGCCAGCCCGCCAGCGTTCCTGCTAACATTTACAAACATCCTTCCACAAACACCCAGCGCGCTCTGCTGAGCTGGCTTTCTCTAAATATATCCCAAGGAAATAACTTGGCAGGGCTGCAAAAATTTCACAGCGACCGAATTAAAGGGGGGTGGAGAGCTGGGGCGGGGGGGATAAGCACGGGAGGTGTTAAACAGACTAAATGCAATTAGGCTACGTTTTGCACACGCGTGTGTACAGGGAGGTTTTTACAAAGGGAAACTTGTGGGAAGTGAATCTGGGCTTGCTGGAAGTGTTTCTCCTGACTCAGGAAGGGCTTTGCAGAGGAGAGCACTCCAGGGCTTCACACCATGTGGCAGGGTGTACAGATTCACCCCAGCCCTGGTATTTGGGATGTTTTGCCATGGGCAGCCCCATGGAGTGGCCCTTATCCCTGGCTTGGAGTGAAGGTGAAGCTGATGGTCCCAGCTTTCCCACTGCCAGCATCCTTCCCAGCACAAGATCCACGTCCAGCTACACCTTAAAACCAGTGCATGAGAACCAGTGTATGAACCCTCCCCACTGCCATACAGCTTAAATGGATCCCATGCAATTAGCACCCTGGAAAATGCTGTAAATACACAGGTATTAATTACTATCAATTCTCCTCTAATAATTCCAGCAACAGACAGGCCAGGCTCTTTTCCAGCAATCAATATCATCCATTTCAGGGTCTACTTGCCAAAAAAGTTATATAAAATAATTATATAAAATTTTCATTAGATAATGCAATTGCTTAGGACTATTAATCTACTGCTCATCTATCAGTGTGCAATGCTCTGTGAGGGCCACCCAGCTGCTCCTTGCACCACCAACCTGCACTCCCTTTTGCACTGGACACTCGGTGGTTCCACCTAAATGTGCTCCTGATGTACCCACACAAGACTTTAGGGAAAGCTCACAGATTAATTTCAGATTTTAAAAAGCATCACAATTGTTAAAACCAAAAGGGTAACGTTCCCAGCAAGCAAAGCTGCTGGGAGAAGTAACTTCCTGAAGTTTGCTATGAAGTTGTGATAGTTCCACAGGACTTTACTCCCAGTGATGCCCCTTGCTCCATGGTGCAGTTTCTGGGGTGCAACTTTGTGGGACTGCATGGCTGGATGCTCAGTGCCATGTGCACCAGCTCACCTTCCACCCTTCCCTTAAGCATCACAGCTAAAATCAAGTCCTCTCTGCTACCAGCCTTTGAAAAGATTGCATTAAATACTGCCTACCCTCTCAAAAAACTAGTAATAATGTGGTGATGAGGTGCAGGGGAGGCTGCTGGTGTTGGCAGCTGGATTTCTGCTTCCCAGTGCCTTCTGTTCTCCGCTCCTCTGCCTTCTTCCAGATCGAAACTGCCGAGTGCATTTTGGAAGGGGTTGTAAGAAAACCTAGATTTAAGTTGGTAATCCAATCCAAGAAGGAAAAATAATAATAACCCGTGACTTTAGAAAAATGCCACGCCACTGCACCACGTGCATTTGAAGAAAACTAGTTTTAACTTGTCCAAAGGATTTACTGACAACTAACAAGGATATTGCCAATCCCATTGGCAAAACACCCCAAAGGCATCCAGAGTCCAGCAGTGATTTCCCCATTAAAGATGGGCGCAGATTACAAATATATATTTCAATTCCACACACACACCCCAAATTTTTGACACCTTGTGTTTCAGCCACTTGATCTCATCATTTGCTCTTTGCCATCAAAAATAATACAAAACAAGTCGTGAGTTTGCATGGGGAGTCAGTGATGCCTGGTAACTAACCTTCATCTGAATCCAGGGAAGAGGGTGAGACCTCCTTTCCCAGCAACTGCCTTTGCAGGGCAGCGGGAAACACCGTGACCTCCCCCTGAAAAACATCCTTTTCCATTGTCTGGGCAGTTGGATGCTGTGGGATTGAGCACTGACACCCCAGCACAGCACTCAGCTCCTCCCACCCACAATCCAGCCGGAGAAGACCAGGCCCTGGCTTTACCCTACGGGAAAACATCCCAGTTTTCTCCATCCTCTCCCGCCGCAGGGAAAGAGAGGAGAGAATTAATGCAAATACTCCCATTCTTGTCGTGCACTTGAATGCCAAAATATCCCATTTGCTTAAGCCTATTTTACTGCGAGCAGCTGCCCCGGTATTATTCCCCGACACCAAAGGCAAAAGGGCAAAAGAAGTTGGTCCGGAGCAGGTGAACACCATCTGCCTGTCCCTGACAAGATGCTCGTGGCCACCATCTTCGTGTAATAACACAAAGCCTGTTTGAACGCCCGTGAAAGGTTACGGCGGCGCTTTCCGAGCAGCGCCGTAACCTTTCGCGGGCGCTCAGGCGGGTTTTGTGTACCTACGGAGGCGGCCGAGCATCCAGCCCCGCTCGCAGCGGCCCCTGATGGATTTGCCCGCTGATCTGTGAAGTTTTACCACAGCGAAGCCTTGAAAAAAGAAACAATTAAAAATAACAAAAAAAAAAAAAAAAAAAAAAAAAAAAAAAAAATCCCCCTTCTCTAACAAAGCAGCAGGTTAAAAAAAGAAATCGGCGCTTTTGAAAAAGGTGGCTCTGTTGGTGTTTGACGGGACTTCATAGCACCTTCTCTGCACAGCATTTTCCACGAAATGCTGCTGAAGGAGAGGAAATGCCTTAAACTGAGGCAGCTGAACTTAACTAAGGGCTGTGACTTGCTGCATAGGGACAAAGTCCGGCACATCCTATAAACCCTGTCGAGGTGGATGGGGAGGAAGGCGGTGGACTTTGCACGGGAGCAGCCGGCACTGCTGTGGCCAGACCTGGGGCAGCCCTTCAGAGCCCTAAATTACCTGGGATGGATGGACTCAGAGCACATTTGAGGACTGCTGTATCCAGTAACAATGATGGCTAAGGGCTTTTGTTCTTGCCACCACCCAAGTAACACCCATCCTATAGGACCCACTCTCCTGGGAGCATTGCCATGACTACCCTGCCATGTTTCTGCACCCTTGATTCATCCCAAGAAGCCAGTAAGGGCTTAGAAATCCTTCATGAGGCTGCAGATGTATTCCAAGAGCCAACCCAGTTCTCGACGAGCCATTGCTGAGACAGTAACACTGGAGGACCACAAGGAAAGCTGCAACCAAGCAAGACTGGTTTTGCGACTGAGTGATGATGGAGAAAAGCCATCATGACTCGGCATGATTCCCGTGATTTCCGGGGTGATGTCTGAAAAATGGTGAAAATATTCTGCCCTCCATGCAGACCTTATCGCTGACATCCTGCCTTAGGAAAGGAGCCACAAAACATCTTGCATCCTGGCACCCTTGCAGTGTTTTGCTGTGGAGCAATGGAGCTGTGGTGCATCCTGGATCCCTGCACTGCTTCACTGCCCAGTTTGGAGCTACAGAACACCCTGCACCCCCACATCTCACAGCAGCAGTGGTGACCCTCCCCAAGCAGTGGACGGCCACCAACAAGACCACAACACACGCAACTTCCCAAGTGCTGTGTCCCAGGCTCATCCATCCTTGGGGACCGGGTCTGTCCAAGCAGCACGGACTGAGCAACACCGATACTCTTTCCAGGCAAGCTGAAAGCTTGAGCAAGCAGCTCAGGTTGGAAACACATCGAGTGCAAGGGAAGGTGCAAGATGTGGGTGTGAGGCGGCGGCAGGAGGAAAATCCCAGCTTTCCTCACCACCTGCCAGCACAGGATCCCAGCCCAGGCCGTGGGCATCGCTTTACCCCGGCAGCACCGAGACCGAGCTGTGACTCCAGGGGCACAGACAAACCCAAAGCAGTGCTAATCGTCCCTAGAAATCATCTTTGCGCATCTGCCAGGGGTCAGAGATGAGGATTTTTGGGGAGGGGGGATTGCAGCAACTTTCCCCTCCTCTCCACTCATCTAATCCCCCAGGCTAATCCCCTCCAGCCATATGGAACCCTCACATCCCAAACCTGCTCCCAGGCTGCCCCTTCGCACCCTCTATGCCCCTGGGAGTAATTCTTTGGACCTCAGAAGTGGTGTATGGGTGAGGAAAGGGTGTGATCCCCTCCTCCAGACCCCCAAGAGATTGCCCAACCACTCTACACACACGGTTTCTAATGAAAATTCACATTAAAACACTCAAAATCCAGGCAAGCACAGTCCCCACAGTCTGGTGTTCCCTCCCCTTTTTCAACAGTAGGGTTTATTGCAGTTATTTGTGGGTGCTGCCCCCCAGAAATAGTGTTTCCCAGGTTCGATAATTGCTCAAGGCATTTCAAAATTAATAGAGCAGCTAGAGAAAACGACAGGAGGAGTAAATCTGACGTAAGCCACTGTGTAATTCAGTGTTGTTCCCAAGAACTGGTGGCTTTCTCCACAGTCAAAAAAAGCCAGGGGCTAAGCTAGCTTGGAGGGGGTGCAGATCTCCCCTGGTAGGCTGGGATTTCTTGGGAGGGGGAGGGTGAACGGGAAGAGGCATTTTAACCATTTCAGCATGTTCTGGAGGAAAAGAGGTGCACATCCAGGGGGTAAGAGGGAATCCACCACACCACCTCCCCTCCTGCTCTGCTGCCTCTCGCCTGCCTTAACCTGGAGATCAGAAACACTGCTCCGAAGTGGCCTCACGTTTTATTTACCTTAACACCAGCTCTCTGCATTGCTTTGGTCTTGCTGGCACTGGTGATCCAGGCACAGCTGAGCTGCAGAACTTCCCCATGGAAATGTGCCCCTGGGGTTGCACAACTGACAAGGTGCACATTGGAACAGGGGAGGATTTCTGATAAAAATACGGGTTTTAAAAATATCACTGTTTTCTGCACAGAGTAGTTTTGTTAGACGCAAGTCCAAGCCGTAACACCCTTAAAGCTTGCAAAACATTAATTATTTCTCTTCTAAGAGCACCTCTCCCTGTCAAAACACAGTGGTTAATACAAAACCCCCCCATTTATGAACTGGGAGCTTTTTGAAGCCAGCTCTGGAGGGACCCTATAAAACCAGCGTGCAAACCCCTGCCCCCAGACCCAGCAATAAACTGGTACGTGAGGCAGGAAAACTTGAAGACTGGAGAGCAAGGAAAAAAAAAAAAAAAAGAAAAAAAAAAAAAAGAGCCCCAGGCTTTCAGACAGCAGAGAGGGGGAGGGAGCGATGTGAGAGCGCTGAGCATCACTGCAAGGTCTTGTTTAGACTGGCAGTGCTGGGAAACACCTGGCTACAGAGCCAGTGAGTGGAGCTCAAGGGATGGACCGGGATGAGGAGTGGAGGGAGCACAGGCATGGTGGTTGTGGCCACGAATTGCTGCTGGAAACTTCCTGATAGGCTTTCTCTCCTTTGTTTTTTTCACACCCACCATATGATATCCATAGGTAAGGACAGCTCCTTCACTCCCCACAGTCAGAGCTGCTCTTGCAACACCCTGACACAAAGCCAGGCATGGGCTGGCGGGTCGACAGCGGTGGCACGGTCCCCACAGCACCCTCCTCTCCACGGTGACATTCCTACGAGCACCAGCTTGTGATGCTGACCGTCCTCAGTCCCCAAAGCTGAGCATCCCAAAACCTTCCAGCTCTGAGGGCTGCTGCCCCTCACCTCCCTGAGAGCAAAACCCCTCAAAGCTCCACAGGGAGTTGACCCCGAGCTCCCCAAAAGGCAGAGGATGGCCCATGGCATTCCAGTTAGTTTTCCTAGGTCTTTGTAGAGGCTGGAGAGAACTCCCCTCCCCTCCTGGGGTACCCTGCAGATTCCCAAGCACTGGTGAAGCTCCAGGGCTCTGTGGGGTTTCTCCCTGCCCTTATCCCGGTGGGACAGGGCACCCACCCCTCCCAGCACCCACCAGGCGTTCAGTGGGCAACAGCCTCTCCTGGGAAAACTCTTCCCAGCTGCAGCATGGAAATGACACAAGGGACGAGGGGCCTTTGTGCAGCCAGCACCCTGCTAAGCCGCACAAAGCTGGGAGCAGGGGGGTTCAAAGGCTCCTGGTGCAGGGAAGGGGCCCCTCCATCTTCCCCCCTCCCCGGGCACCGGCTTTTGTATCGCCTTGGCCGGATTCGTTAACTCCCCTGCCGGAGCTGGCTGGGGCCTCCTCCGCCTGCAATCCCTGCGGATTTTACCTCCGGGCAAGAGCAAGGGGGGGAGAAAAGCGGGGGCAGCCCAGTGCCTTAAAAGAGCCTGGTAAAAACAACAGACTGCAGTTGGGGGATAGATCCACGATGGCTTTAAAAAAGCACACCGCCGAGGAGAGTTTGATGGCTCTGCCAAAAGGAAAGAAGTGTCTTCCCACTTGCAAACAAGAGTTAATTATAGCAAAAAAGGCCCAGGAAAGTGTTAAAACCATCTGTGCCATGAGGAAGAGGCTGGGGCTGGGCGGGTGAAGGCAGCAGCGCTGACAGCTGCTGTGTACAGGCAGCCTGGACCGCGGGAGCTGCACCGTGCCCTGCCATCCTCCTGCCCTGCCATCCTTGCTGTGACATCCTCCCACCCTGCCATCCTTGTCATGCCATCCTCCTGCCCTGCCGTTCCTGCTGTGCCATCCCTGTCATGCCGTCTTCCCGCTCTGCCATCCTTGATGTGCCATCCTTGTCCTGCCATCCTTGTTGCGCCAGCCTTGATGTGCCATCCCTACTGTGCCAATCCCTGCCACACCATCCTTGCTGTGCCATCCTCCCCAGCAAGGCACAGGTCCTACCTGCCCCAGCATGTACTGTGGGACCCCAGCAGGACACCCCCCCCCCAGCAGCCTCCCTCCTGCAGGGGTGCATAGGGCAGGAGCTCCAGGTTCATCTGGAAAAGGCATCACCGAGCCCCAGAAGTAGCCTGGATGGCACAGAAGGGACATCCCTGGGATGCACAGTGCAGCCTTGCCAGGAGACCTATTCTAAATATGACCCACTGAAGCATCACACCAGTACGCCTGTCCTAAACCCTAGAGAAACACGGCCCAGGTGACGATGCCAAGCGCCCTGCGCTGCCTCCACTGTCTCCTCGCAGGGCTGAGGGTGGACATGCCTCCTGCCGTGGGAAGGACAGGATCCACGGGAGGCCAGAGCAGCCCGCAGGGCTGCGCACAGCGCCTGACCCCGCAGCCGGATCCCAACCGCTTCACAAATATTTACCTAGCTGGTTTTCAAACAAACTCCAAATGCCAGAGAGTTTAAAGTCCATGTCCTAAACAGCTCCTGTCTTGCTCTTGCCTGCCCTCGGGTCCCCAGCCGCCTGCCCAGGGAGCCTCCAAGCCCCTGCACCCTGCCCGACCCCCGGATTTAAGGAAACTGCAGGCAGCAGGCTCCTGCCTGGTCAGGCAGCCGGGCTGGAGGCGACACTTCTGTCTCTGATTTTATTAGGGACATTCAGGCTGGTGTATGCCTGAACTCGCAACTGATGCATTTCAGAGGAGCCCTCATGTTGAGGAGCTTCCATATAGATTCATCGCAAGAAAATAATTAGCCATAATTAAGGGCTTCTGGTTTATGGCTCCAGCAATTGTTTAAACAGCAGAGCCCTGTTCAAATTAAGTTCAGGGCTCACCAATTAATAATTCTTTACCCTGCTATGGTTTAGTTTCAAAAACTTCTGTTCAGAGAGCAGACTGGGCTGCTACTCCTGTGAGCAGGCAAAGGAGCCGCGTGGTTGGGCCTGGCCCCAAAATCACCTTATTTTGAAGCAAAAACCTGTTGCGGGTAAGAGAAGGGAAGAAGGAATGGAAGGATAAAACTGATGGGAGCTGGAGAACATGACAATGGATGAAGAGCAAGAAGGTGCTGCCCGTTTGTAGACTGCTCTGAGACGTGACGTGGCACCAATGCCCATGGCACAGATGGATCAGCTGGAATCTTGGCTCACCAAGTCTGAGTCTGAGGCAGTTTCAGGCTCTTCTGTGTAGCAACTACCCACCAGGCCAGCCCCCGCCCCACCTGCGGTGCTCCCTCCCCATGGACAACATATGGCACGTCTCACCTCATTAGAGACATAACTAGCAGAAATAATAAGCAAGTCTTTACACAAAATCTGAACTAGTGCTCTAGAACAGGCTCTCCAGCACTGAGTTTTTCGGTGTGTCCCACCGAAAACTGTTCCAAAATCCAGCTGTGTGGCCTGCAGCCTGCTCGTCCTCCACACCATCAGCCTGGGCAGTATCAACTGGGCAAAGCAGAGTTAAATGTGGAGATCAATACTCCTATCAAGGCAGCTTCTGAGAGGTTTAAGTTGGTTAAGTAGCCTTGAGACTTTGGCTGTGAAAGGCAGTGCTGCTGACGTGGCCGTAGGTGCACTCCGGGGTCATCTATACAATTGTGATCTCCGGAGGAAGTTGCTGACGAGAGGGAATCATAGAATCATTTATGTCAGAAAAGACCTCTAAGAACATCGAGTCAAATCGCTCCCCCAGCACTGCCAAGCCCACCACTAAACCAACATCCCCAAGGGCCACGTCTACACAGCTTTTAAATCCCTCCAGGGATGGTGACTCCATCACTGCCCTGGGCAGCCTGTTCCAAGGCTTGACAAGCCTTTCAGTGAAGAAATTTTTCCTAATAACCAAGCTAAACCTCCTCTGCTGCAACTTGAGGTCATTTCCTCTTATCCTGCCTGTTCCAGCAGTCCCAGGCTGCTGGGATAGGATGCAGGAACCCCTAATGGGTGGAAACCTGCAAGCAGCTCCACAACATATACACTAAAACTTTACTTTTTCCCCCTTTTTAATTAACAACATCCCTCTGTTAGCACTGGTGAAGGGGTGTGCCACTGCCCACCATGAGACACCACACTGTGATGCAGTCCCATCACACAGTCCCACCACACTGGACCAGGTAAAGGAGAAGAAAAGAGGAGAACATACAATGGCCTGCTAGGAGTTTTGTCCCCAGCGTGGTGGGGACATCACATGAGGGTGCTGGCCCTCAGCTTGGACAGCTTCTCTCCAAGGCAGGTCCTGAAGCCACCCCAGGACCACCAAGGAAAGGCCAGATGATGCTGCTAATCAGTAAAAGTCTTTCCACTGTTTCCTTTGAGGAAAAAGCATGTTTCCCCCCGTGTCTGCTTCCTCCAGCAGGAAAACTTTAGAGACTCCTAGGAGCAAAACCCCAACGCTCCTCTGTCACCCAAAAGAGCTGCTTCACAGATGCGTGGTGCCTGCCCAGAGGCACAAACCGGGAGCACCGCTGGCTCCTGCCAACTGCAGGGTTTTTCCGAGTATGATGGAGGAGCACCGTGGGAAGCACGCACGGAAAACAGCCGTATCATAAACCAACTCAACTTCATGACCTGAACGTTTTAAGACATAGCAGGAGCCTCTGTACTGTGGCCATAACTGCAATATATCAGTTAGCCATCGCTTCCACCAAGATCTAGTGCTCCAGATCTCACAGCAAATGCTGACTTAAAGACCCATATCAAATACATTATGATACCACTGTTTCCCGTTACCCACGCTGATGATTCAATTAATTTAAAAACAGCAGTGAAATTTAATTTCACCATTAACCCTGCAATCCCCAGCAAACGCCAGCTGGGAAGGCAGCAGCCACCTGCCCAAGTTTGGATGGACTGGAGGGGTAGGAAGAAAGTGAAGGGGTAGAAGATGAGGAAATACAGATGTGAGAAGCAAAAGGGGGCAAAGCAGGTTCTTTTCTAAACCCTCTGAAGGGGTAGGAAGTATAGGAAAGTTTGCAGGAGAGACAGGGAGCAGATGAGGGGTCGCAAAGCAGCAGCTGCAAAGGGTTTCATTGAGAACAGGCTCTTGCAAGAAAGGCTCACTCTTCTCCTTTCACCTCCTTCCATTGGCACTGCTCAAACTCCCAGGGTCCTGCCCAACTCCAAAGACAAATGCCATGCAGAGCACAAAATACACTGGCAGGCGCCCTCCGAAAGGGCAACCCCCGGAGCCTGCCCAGGCCTTGCCTCGGATCCATCAGCAGGGCCAAGGGTTAACAAGAACCATCAAATGGAGCGCAAGCTGCTCTTTCACAGGGGTAAAAGGTTGCCCTTTGGAGATCTGCAGTGATGGTCTGCACGTAGGCTCAGGCCTCAGGTCAAGTGGGGTTCACCCGGGGCTTCATCAGGCAGCCCGGCTCACCACAGAGGAACAGCACAGAAGGGACACGGCCGCCTGATGAGCTTCCCTCCCTGACACGTGGCCGGAGAAGAATAGTTAGCCCAAGCAGAGCTCTCCCATCTGCTTTTGTTTTCCACTCTTCAGTCCTGGGCTCCGCTAAAGCCCCTGAAGTCACCGGGCATCTGTTCTCCTCCACCCATCGCAATCTGCCAGCCACCGCCGCTCTGACAGCCATCCATCACGCCGTAATACGCTGACCACGAGACCCAGTGGGACATCATTTTCAAGTCAAATGCAGCAGTTAGCATAAAATAAAGCATCGCCCTGGTTTTTTTCTCTTTTTTCCCCCCTTCCCGACGATCCCGCAGCTGCAGCAAGGGACTCGGCATGCAACAAAAGTGAAGGGGGGGGAAAAAAGGCACAGGAAAATGGCAATTCTACTCTTCTGAGTCATAACAATTATGACGTTGTGATAAGAAACGTTTTCTATGAATTTTTAAGTATCAGTAATCCTGTTTTGCAATTGTCCCCCGGGAACAAGGCGACAGATTGAATGGGGCTGACAGTTATTTCCATCCTGACGAACGCGGCTCTGACGCGCCGTCTCCTCCCTCCAAACTTCCCGGCCCAGCGCTCAGCCCACCGCTCCAGCTTGTTTGGTGCAAGCAATGTGGAGCTGGCTTGGCAACTGGTGTGACTGAAGCCATCTCCAAACACCCCCTGAAACCACCCCACGGGCTCCAAGCCCCGAGCATATACTCCTCTGTGCACCCATAGAGCAGAGCTGCCCCCCAACAGCACACACAGCGAGGAGATGCACCCGTGAAGCCCCTTTTCCCTGGACACACAGCCATGCCCTCAAGAAACCTTCAGCTGTGAGCTACAAGGTGAGTTGAGCATCTTGGTTCCCCCAATCCTGCCACGGCAAACGCCCTCGGAGGTCCAGGAAATATGGGGATCAACAGGGAAAGCACTGTTCGGCGTTTCGCTACTTGAGATTCCAAAATTTTCACCACCACTCTAAAACTCCGCAGATTTATCTCACTGATACAGGAGAGAAGGCGGCAGGAAACACCTTTTTGTTCAAGTCTTTCAGACTGGGAACAAAACCAGCTCCTTTTACCTCTTTTGTAAAATGAGCACCGTCATCAGAATCAGTGCCGAGGAGCGAATTTGTTTTGCAGAGGATCAAATAAATAATGGATGACGAAGGAAAGCTGCCACGGCGAGACTGCTCGGGAGATGCTCTGCTCTAGGCAGCCTTTCCCGAAATGCTCCTAACAGATCCTCACACTGGCTCCAGCTCCAGCAGTGCTCCCCAAACCCAGGTAGCAAGGGGTGTTCTGGCCAAAGTGACACTCTCCAAGACATCAGTGACTCGTGGCTGTTGTCTTTGGCGACCTGTACCAATGATGGGAATGTGTTTTAATTGCTGCCAGGCAAGGAAAGAGATGTGGGATGTGCTCCCAGGGCATTGTGTGGGCCCTGGGAGTCCGGCAGCCTGGCACAGAGCAGCATCCCTACAGGAAAACCCAGCTTGCTGTCCTGTGCTGGCCATTCTCAGCCACCAGCCTGTCAGCAAGTCTGAATCCTTTCAAAAATCTGTTGTTTTTTTTTAAAAAAGGAAATACTTAGTTTCTGCTTCCCTGAAAGCAGTCACCCCATGCCTCTGCCACCTCCGCCCTGGACTGGCTCTGTGCCACCACAGCAGTGCCCAGCAAATGTGGGGATGATGCCACATGTCCATCTACAAGGGAAGCCCAGGCCTTCAGTGCTCTATAGCCAGCAGACATCAAAATCAGCCTGTCAATTTACATGCAAATTTATTTTAGATGTGACAGAGGGCTTACAAAAGAAGGTGTACTAGATGCTGTTTGCTTCTGCTAAGGCTGTTGTGGTTTGGCTCCCAAGGGTATTGGATAGGTAAGCTTGAGGGCTAGGTGCTGGGATGCAGAGGCTTTCACCCCTGGATCAGTCTCTGGCTGAAACTCAGCTCCACAAGGACCAAAAACCCTCAGTGTGAGGGCAGTGCAAACTGCTGCTGGTAGAGCAGTGCAAGCGCAGAAGCGTGCCCACCACCACTGCCCCTCTGCCTGGCAAGCCCTTCTTGTTATGATTCCACCTTGGTAAGACTCCCCCAGCATTCTTTGTCTTGTGCTTTGTTTCCCTTCCCTGAGCCCAGGGAAGCCTTCCTCCTGTCCTCCTCCCCTCCTCCTCCCTGTCCCCAGCACCCAGCAGGTCCCCGGGGCGGTTTCTCAGAAAGCGCAACCGTTTCTGCAGAAAGTTTGGCAGTTCGGGCCAATGGCAGGAGTTTCTTTAATCAACTCAAATGGCATTTTCTGCAGATAAGTCTCCTGCTCCCAGCCGCCAAGAAAAAGCCAGTCGGACAGCAGCAAGGAAAAAAAAACAACCCCAACACAAC
>WAAG01005974.1:45762-55892 GCA_013390105.1 Tichodroma muraria
AAAAAACCACCCCACCCCCACCCCCCCCCCCCCAACAGAGGCTGCAAAGTCACCGCACAAGCTCGCGGGGTGATTATTTATAGCCTTTCCCTCTGCAAAAGCCAAAAATAATTGTTCCAGCCCAATTAATGAATTTCTGAATGCTGGGCTCAGGGGTAGCCACCGAAGTGCAGCACTTTGAGCTACTTGCAATGTATTGGGCTCTAGGATAATGTATTTAAGAAGGGGGAAAACTTATTGTGCAGGAGCAACTGCAGAGAGAGAAGAGAGAACATGAAAGCAGCAACCCTGCAGACGCCAAGGTCACTGGGGAAGGAGGGGGACGAGGTGCCCCAGGCACCGGAGCAGCCCGTGGTGCAGACCATGGGGAGGCAGCCGTGCCCCTGCAGCCCATGGAGCTCCATGGTGGGGCTGAGATCCACCTGCAGCCCGTGGAGAACCCCACGCTGGAGCAGGGGGATGCCCAGAGGAGGATGTGACCCCATGGAAGGGACCCACCCACGCTGGAGCAGTTTGGGAAGAGCTGCAGCCTGGGGGAAGGACCCGTGTTGGAGAATTTTGTAGAGGACTGTCTCTTCTGGGAGGAACCCCATGCTGGAGCAGAGGAAGAGTGGGAGGAGTCCTCTCCTGAGGAGGGAGGAGCAGCAGAGACAACTGTGACGAACTGACCACAGCCTCCGTTCCCTGTCCCCTGGAGCCGCTGGTGGAAAGGGAGGGAAGGAAAATGGGGAGTGAAGCTGGGTCTGGGAAAAAGAGAGGGGTAGGGGGAAGGTTGTTTTAAGATTTAGTTTGTATTTCTGATTATCATTTTCTGATTTGATTGGCAATAAATTGAATTAATTTTTAGTTGAGTCAGTTTTGCCTGTGATGGTAGCTGGTGAGTGATGTTTCCCTGTCCTTATCTGACCCATGGGCCTTTCGTGGTATTTTCTCTCCCCTGTCTACCTGAGGAGTGACAGAGTGGCTTTGGGGGGCACCTGGCGCCCAGGTGGGGTCAGTCCAGCACCTGCAAGCGGCACTTGGTGAGGTGGGATGGCTAAAGGTCGTGGGCAGCTCTGGAGAGCCAACACGCTGTGGGCATGGCAGCGCTTCCTGGGTGCCAGGCTTTGGTGAGGAGGACCTGTCTTACGAACTGATCTCCATGGGGTTGAACTGGAACTCCCAAGAGGTTCCCCAGCAAAGGACTGGGCTCTAACAAGGTTTAACTACAGCGGGTACTGAACCCCAGAAACCCCTGTGAAGGTCTGACCACTTGTCAACAGCTAGGAATAAGTGTGGGAAAACACTGAGCTGGAATCCTTTCACCCTGCCCCAAAGCTTCAGCAAGACCAAAAGCCTTCTGCAGCCCTCTCCTCAGGCACCTTCCTCAGACATTTCTACCTTCCCTCGGCTTCCCATTTCTCCTCACAAGCCCTCTGGTTTTGTTCAGAGAGTGTTATTCCTTCTCCACAAGCTCAACCCACTCACGCCACCACTGCCTTTTCTATCAGCAGGAAAAGAGGAACAACTGCATTTGCATGGGAAGAGAGGGGGGGAAAGCACCAGGCATCCTCTCCAAGTTTCCAAGCTCTGCAAGCAAACCTTCTCTAACATAAAAGAAAACATTACATTGTCCTGGTTTTGGCTGGGATAGAGTTAATTTTCTTCCTAGTAGCTGGTACAGTGCTGTGTTATGGATTCAGTATGAGAACAGCGTTGATAACACACTGGTGTTTTTGCTGTTGCTAAGTAGTGCTTACTCCAAGTCAAGGACTTTTCAGCTTCCCATGTTCTGCCAGTGAGGAGGTGCACAAGAAACCACGAGGGAGAATGGCCAGGAGAGCTGACACAAACTGGCCAAAGGGATACTGCGTGTCACAGAACGTCAAGTCCAGTATATAAACTGGGGGAGTTTAGCCAAGAAGTATGATTGCTGCTCAGGGACAGGCTGGACATTAGTCAGTGGGTGGTGAGGAATTATATAGTACATCAGTTACCTGTTTTATATTTTACTTCTCTCTTTCTATCATGTCCCTTTTCATTCCTATTATTATAATTTATTTCAATTAATAAACTACTCTCATTGCAATCCATGGGTTTTACCTTCCCCTCCTGTCCCCCATTCACCTCCTCATGCCACTGGGGCAGAGGTGTGAGCAAGATATATGATACTTAATGGGGTTTAATCCCAACCATCAAATTATATATATATATATATAATATATATATATATACACCCCCCATACATATGGCATGTGTGACAAACATCCACAGATCAATCAAAACTGCTGGTGGTGGAGCCAAGCCAAGGGGTAGCTCAGGGCTCCACAGTTGCTGTCCTTGCAGTCAAAACTGATCTCCCAGGTTGGGTATCACAAACCCTGGGAATATTCATCTCTAGGCTACCCCCTAGACAAGCCAACCACCCACAACCCAGCATGAGCCCCAGGCACAGCTGCTGAGGACACGGCTGCCTTTTGAGGGAGAAAGCCTGGGTTCCCTCTGCATCCCATCTCCGTCTGTTGGTGTAACCCACTGGAAGTCGCAAAAAAATCCCAGTTTTGTAGAAACTGGTAAAGCAGAGAGAAACCCAACTACTCTGGTGGCTCCAGCTGAAGAGCCAGCACAGCAACTTGTGTGGGAACCCAGAGATGCTCCCAGCAAACCCACAAATAGACACATTTCTTTCTTTTTAGAGACAGCATATACTTTTTTCCTTATTGGGGAAGGAGTTTTTCTTTGGTATCCCCCTTGGGAGGACCAGATCTGTCGTGCTGAGCTGCTCTCACGACAGCAAACACCCGAGGTCCCCGTGAGATGCACCCTACACTACAGAGCGCCCTGTGCCAGCAGGTGCTTCCAACTCAGGCAGCCAGCAGAGCTGCAGATGCCTAAACCCACCAAAAGATGCCCATCCCCTTCCACACGACTCATCCCACCCCACGACCATCTTCACCCTTGGATGACCCACAGAGGGAGAGGCGCGCATCCTCCTGGGGATCTGCACCCACGGGACACCTCCGAGCAGCACGAGCTGGGGCTCAAGCATGCCAGCGTGGGCTTCAAACTGACCTAGAGGACCCCAGACAGGAGGAATTCTAGGCAGGGGGACCCCACCTTTACCCCTGCAAAGCACTGTCCCCCCTCTTCCCGCGAGGCTGCGCCGGCTCCAGCCGCTCCCGCGATCCAAGCGGAGCAGATGGCACGCGCAACACTTACGGCTTCGCTTTCCAGCCGCCATCGCAGAGCTGCTTCTCAGCAGGGCGGAGGCGGGGGGGAGACGGCTTTTTTTTTAATTTTTTTTTTTTTNTCCTTTGCTTGAGCCCCTGGCAGCGGAGTGCAGCGCGCCACGGAAGGACGGCGCGTGCTCGGCTGATTGGCAGTCCGTCCGTCTGTCCGTGCCTGGGGACCCGGCTGACCACCCGAAATCCCCGCCGAGAGGGACAAATCCTGGAAAGCCTCACAAAGCAGAGATGGGGGGGAAAAAAAGGGATAAAATGATCAGAAAAAGGGCTTTCTAGGGATTCTGCTGGCTCGCCTGGATTTCCTCCCTTTGCCTCCCTCTAGCCTTTGCCTCTGCCATCCTGGCCCTGAGTGGAGAAGACCCAGAAGGAAAGCTGAGCTGTTTCAGCTCCCTGAGACATTGGTCCTCCTGTCTCCACCAGATAAGACGGAGCAAGGGAGATGCTGTCCCGCCCAGGGTGATGACAGGTTATGGGTCCATTTTCCAGCTTGGGGATCAGACCTGGGGTCCAGTGTCACTACACGCCGTGGTCCTCTCATCCTACTCCGATGGCTCAAACCCGGTTTTCTACTTCCCAGTGGAAGCCAACACCTCAAATGAGGCTGGGAAACCATAAATCTGGGCATCGCAGACACCAGATTGCTTTCAGCAGCCGCGCTCTGCACAGATCCCGGCGATAAGTAACAAAAAGTCTGTGCTTTGCACCGCTGATTTCTTGTCTGGGGATGCATAAAACCTGGAGATGACAGATCAGCACCTCGATCCAAGAGCATCCCCGCCCTCGCTCTGCCGGAGAGGCGGGTAAACAAAGGCGGCTCTCCCCGGCGTCCGCAGGCAGCTGCCACTGAGTAGTGGGAGGGGGGGAAAAAACAAAAGAGGTCTGCACGCTGGGATCTGCGGGAATGGGATGCCCCTGGGGCTATCCTAGCCCTTTTATTCCATGGGTTACCAGAGGGAGCTTGCCCCAGCCCCTTGGACACCTTCCTTTCCTCAAGGTCTCCTTGCCCAGCCATTCTGGCTGGGTGCCAAGGGCAAAGCCACAATCCATAACCACTCAGCATCCAGCAAGGGGGAAAACATGCTGGGTTTGGGCATAGAGTGGCTTGGCCATCCTGGCAAAGAGCTCAATGATGATTTGGACCAGGATGCAACAGTTTCGTGCCTATGGGCACTGTCAGGTGTGACCAGCATCCATCTGAATCCCATGCGGGACTGCGCAGGCAGAAGTTTGAGCCCCCTTCCAATGGTGCACAGAGATTTAGTGAGGGCAAATCAGGCAAGGAAGTTTTGTGCAGTTTTTTAATTTAGATGGCTCCACCACTGGCAAGGACGAGTGGGTGATCACCAATGCTTTGCACGGGGTGGTCAATACAGCTAGGGAAAAGGGACAGCACTGGGAAATGCCAACTTGAGAATGTTTCCAAGAAAAAATACTAGAAGGTGGACATGGCTGTGGCACTGAAACACACCCAGCTCTTGGTCTACCCATCCATGGCTATGTGCTGGTTGTGCCACCTGGCCCAGCAAGCCCAGAGGAGCCTAAAGCAGCTGGAATAGCGCTGCCACACTCCTCCCAAAGCCCACCAACCTTCCCCAACACGCTGGCTGGATGCTGCATCCCAACTCCATCGCCTTTTCCAACCACTGTGCTTCCTTGTACATGGCCCATCTGTTTGCTACCAGAGCCCCACAGACCCCAAAACAGAGAGTGTGGAAATGCCAATGAGTACACCTTTCGCTCTGGGGCCACACGGATCATTTCCTCTGGGGACACCAGGGCAAATCTTTTCAAACCAGGAAAGGCAAGGTAGGAAACCATCTTTACAATCCAGAAGTTGAATAATTATAACCTCGGCTGCAGGAAGCCCTTTCCCCCTTTATGAGCAAGAGTTCCCAGGACCCACCAGAGCCCAGGGAGGGGACGGTGCTGCTGTCCCTCCGGGGCTTTGCCAAGGAATGCCGGGGGTGGCAGCGGGGGGAGCAGCGGCGGTGGCGGTGCTGGGAAGGGAACCAGCTGGAGAGCCGCAGCCTCATGAAATAATGAAATGCCAAACCAACCCCTGCATCTTCCACAGTCTCTCAGGTCACCTACCAGATTAGGAGGCCTGTTGCTAAGGCAACCATATCTTGCAAGTGCTAGCTGAACTTCCCCATCGGTTTTAACCCTTTAAGGAGCAAAAAAAAAAATAAAAAAATAAAAATATATATATATATATACAACCTCCCTAAGAAATATATATAAAAATAAAATGAAGGGGTAACGCTGATGATGCAACCCACAGGAGACCAGCAGAGGCGAAGGGGGGGCAGCTGGGAAGGGGAAGCAAAGGGAAGGCGCCCCAGCAGCCACCTCCCGCGCGGTGCACGCCGCGCTGGCTCCCTTCCAGGCAGCTAATAAAATTATTCGGCATCCGCACACGCACGCAAGACCCAGCAAACTTTTTGATGCGCTTGGCAAGGCAGCAGGGGAGTGAAAAAAAAAAAAAAACCAACACACACACCCCCCTCCCCAAGGCAACAAAAAGTCAGGTTACGCATATGAAATGGGGGCAAACAAAGCAAAAATGGAACTTTTTTCCTTTGCATTTTTTTTTGGCTTTTTTCCTCTGGTGGCCTCGCAGACGCCGGGCAAGCCCTGATGCCTCGGCAAGCAGCCGGCAGCCCGGCGCCGCACAGGAGGGGACAGATGGCCGGCGCAGCGACGTCGGGATGGAGGCAATGGGCACCCGTGGCCACCCCACCAGCTCTACTGCAATCCACGGCCAGGAGCATCCAGAACAGGGATACACGACTTGTGTTCTGCAGTCATAAAATAGAATAATAAAAACAGCCCCTTCTACAAGCAAGGATCATATCCCAGTGGGGTGATGGGGATCATGGTTCCCTCCTCTGGGAGAATAAAACCCCATGCAGAATGCACAACAGGCAGGGAGCCCTAAATCTTGCAGCTCCCTGGGTTAACAGGGAGGTCTGTGAGCAATAANAAAAAAAAAGGGAGGGAGAGGAGAAAGAGGCATGGAAAGGAGGAGAAAATGTGGAGCGGCATAAATCAGGCGTGCGGGGGGAGCCGGGGAGCACAGCAGCACGTGCTGCGTTCCAGGCGCACAGGCAGCGCACGCGGACGGTTCCTGCCCGGCAGGGTGAGCACCGGGAAGCAACGGGCCTCGTGCCCCAGAGAAAGGGGCCCCCAGCCCCTCCTGGTGCTAATTCGATGTGGGGTATCGGCTCCGCTAGCAAGCACACCGTCACTTCCATGTTAAAGCTTCTCTGGGAGAGAAAAAGCCTCTGCTGGTGCTGGCGTAAAAGACACCGGATGGCAAAAATTAGGAGGGTTTTTGCACCCTTCTTCCCACCCTCAGGTCAGGTTGGGGACAGCTGGTGTGACAATTCCTGCTGAATTCCCCTCAAATGAGAGGGGTAAAATGGAAACTTGCTCCCAAGAGCCACAATTCTTCCCACCAGCCTGCTCCAAATTCATAATAAAGAGAGGGGCAAGGCTCAGCGCAAACCCAGCTCTGCTCTCACCGAGGGGCTGCAGTGAGATGGGCTTACACCACGCCAAGTGTCTGCTGGTACTCCTGCCCGGCTGTGATCCTGCCCTCTGACCTCACCTCCATGCCAGCACCCCTGCACCCTGCCAACCAGCTGACAGGAGAAACTTAATTAGCCACGTCCATCAACCCCAAACATCTGTAACCAGCAATATTTACAACCAGAAATAAAGAGGAGTGACCTTCGCGGTGTTGAAAGACAGTTGGGTTCTTGTATTACAACAGCGGGGACAGGCAAAATTCATTATCTCTAATAGCCATCCTTATAACCAGATTAAACACAAAGGCAGCGATTCCATATTCCCTGACCCACCACTGTCCCCATCCCGAGCAGGGGGGATCTCCCCCTGCCAGAGCACCGCTCACACAAACCCCACGGCTGCCCGTTCGGCTGATGTTTATGCATGTGGCCATCTCCATCCCTCCTACCCAGAAAAGACAATACCCTGGCTCATCCCACCCCAAGGGCTGGGACACCCAGCTGGGGTCACATCTCTCTTGGTCCTTCTACAGGCAGCTCTAAGGAGATGCTCGGCTCCCCTACGAACACTCTGGAGGTACCGGGGTAAGCTCCCTGCTACACCAGGAATGCTGTGCTGGAGATGTTTGCTCACAGGACGCAAGTGAAAAGCACCCAGTTTCCAGAGCACAACCAAACAGAGCCCAACCCTCCAGAAATCACCATCATCACATGCCCCATGCTTAGACATCCCCAGGCACGAGGGGTTTTGTCCTGAAGACGCAGCCAAGGCTTTCACCTCTGGCTGCGAGATCCTTGTGGTGCCAATCACCGGCCAGGGAGCCAGAGCCTGTTATTTTCATCAGAGGATGTTCTCTGTAGGGACCTTCAGCTGCCAGCCAGGAGAAACAAGCCACTGGAGAAAACCTGAACCTCCTAATGGCTTTTCCTCCACCAGCCCTGGCTCCCACAGCAGCATGAGGGCAGCTCTTTCTCCAGAAGATGAGCTCCAGCGGGGCCAGCTGGCTTCTCCAGCGTTCAGCAGCAACAAGTCAAACTGCTTGGGAAACACTTAAGGTTGGAGGGGAAGCTTCAAATGGACCAGGCGGACGATGCACTGCACTGGAGCAACGGTAAAAGTTAAAATTAATTAGCTGGCAGGATGACAAAGAAGCCATTGTGCAGCACAGTGGAGCAATCCAAGTACAAAGGCTTTATATAAGTCATGTTGAAAACTCCTTGATGACTGCAGGTAAGGACGGACAAGCTGTCGGGACGTGCCACAACACCCTGAAGAGCTCTGGGACAAGCAAGTAAATCTGCTTTTAACGATGAAATGAGCCCTGGGAGCCTCAGCATGGACCTTCTCTCCAGTGGAGACTGGCGGAGGTGTGAAGCACCTCTGTGTTATAGGTGCTGTAATACCCAGGATAAAATAAAACCATCTGTTTTGGGGTTTCCATGGAGAACTGCACTTGAGCTGGGCTAAAGGGACCCATATGCAATGTGAAGCAGCATTTGCTTCCCTTGTGAGCTCCCACCTCCATCCCCAACCATATCCCACAAAGCACATCCCTGTCAAAAGCCCCCCTGAATGAGATCAAGCATTTCAAAGCGTGGCCATCCCTGCCCCAAACCAGACCCCAACAGGGTCTCACAAAACCAGACCGACCTCCTGGTTCACGCCTTGCACAGGAAGACCCCAACAGCCAAAGTGTTTCCAGCACCAACAGGCAGACCCAGGCTCTGTTCCTCAGGGAAGAGCAGGCACTCCCCCAGGGACACAGGAGCGGGGCTGAGGTGGTGATGGAGGGTCACCCCAAGCTGCCACCAGCCGTGACCCCCCCACCATTCTGCCAGCAGACACGCACAGGGAGGCTGGGCGTGATTTACACCCCATCAGCTGCACAGCCCTCCGGCAGAAAGGAGCCAAGGGGGAGAGCAGCACCTCTCCCTCCTTCCTGCTGTGAGCATTGCTCGTGGGCAGGGAGATGTGGGGGTTCAAGCAACTCCTGCACTAGAGGCTGCCTTATCCCAATGGGGCTTCCTCCAGAAAACAGGATGAGCACTCAGTGAGGGCTGGGCAGAGCAGGAGGATGCTCTGCTGAGCTTGGCAGGGCAGAGGAGCCAAGGGTGACACAGCACCCTTATCTGCCTACCCCAAGCCAGGGTGCTTCAAGGAAGCGCCCTGCCCCCCCTTCCTCAGCATGCCCTACCTTTTTTTCACTTAAAAAAAAAAAAAGAACGCAAAAAACACAACCCCAAACAACCAACTTCAAGGCGCAGCTAAAAACACTCCCTGGGGCAGGAAGCAGCCACCTGCCTGGGGACACATCTGGGCAATGCCAGCTACCCATAGGGTGACAAGAGGGGCAATTCCCACCTTACAATGACTAGAAAAGGGTAAATAAGCAAAGCCAAGGCTTGGGACACCCTCGCAGCAAGGCTGTTCTGCAAGGAAGGAGATGCCAGCTGACCACTTGCCATGGTGGGCACCAGTCAGTGCTGGACCAGGTGACCCAGGTACGATGACAACTGTGTGGGTGGGAGCTGGGACAGGAGCGAGGCACAGAAGGAAATCCATGTCAGGTAGGAGGCACTGGCTGTGGGCTGTTGTACCTGCTGGGAATGCCATGGGATGCCAGCACCCCAGCTATGCTGGGCAGGTCATGTGCACCAGCAAGTCAGAGCTGCTGCAGTGCATCCCCCTACTTCAGTTTGTAGCCAAAAAATTCCAATTATAGGTGCGAGTTTAGCCTTGAGAGATTGTAAAAAAAAAACAGCCCAAATCCAGGGAAAATGGGAAGGAAACCCCCCCCACTCCGGGTCCTGTTTGAGGCAGGCAGGAGGGGTGGTGAGAGCTCATTTTCACTACAGAAAGCTACCGCACCCCAGGAGGAGAGGCACCAGATCAAATGTTCAAGGGTTGATGCAGAAACATTAAGGAAAAAAAAATTAAAAAGAAAATGTTAGCTCAAGACACAGCCAGAGGTCTTCCTTTGGACTTTATCTTAAGGCAGCAGGCGCAGCCTCGCACACGGACAGACTGACAGACAGACCGGCAGTCCCCACAGGCTCCCACCCAGCCCGGCAACACAGAGGTGGAAATCACCTTGCTAAAAGCCACTGGAGGTGGTGGCAAAGGCCATGGAGGAGGAAGAGTAAGGCAAGTGGGAGGGCGCTGGATGGCCGGGCACAAAGCACTGCTCTGTCCCACCACTCCAAAATACGCAGGCACATGCCCCTCTATCTTTACCCATATGTACATCTTAACAGTGCATATTCCACAGACATAACTGCACATGTATACATTTTTTTTTCTGCCTAATTTTGATACTAACAGTCACCATGCGTGCCACATTAAGCTCAGGCAGGAGAGCGAGCATTTCTCCTCTTA
>WAAG01005974.1:73937-104738 GCA_013390105.1 Tichodroma muraria
GTTGTGTCCGTGTATCCCCCCCCTGTGTCCTCCCTGTGTCCGAGCGTGCCCCTGTGTCCGTGTGTCCCCCTGTGTCTGAGTGTCCTGACATTTCCTGTGTCTGCATGTCCACCGGGGGTGTCTGTGTCCCCCCGTGTCCTGTGTCCGTGTGCCCCCGCGGTGCTGTGTCTGTGTGTCCCCCGGGGGCCCCTGTCCCTGTGTACCCCCGGGATCCTATGTCCCTGTGTCCCCCACCATGAGTGTCTCTGTCCCTGTGTACCCCCAGTGTCCTGTCCCCATGTGCCCACGGGAGTCCTGTCTGTGTAACCCATCCGGATGTTCAGGTGTTCATGGACTGTCCTGGGATAGCCCTGTCCTCATGTACCCCCGACTGCTCCTGTCCCCGCAGACTCCCTGGAACTCTGCCTACTCTTGTGGACACCTGGAGCTGTTCCTGTCCCCATGGACCCCCCTTGCAGTCCCTGTCCACAGGGGCCACCAGCACCTTCTCCAGAAAGTCGTGCTTCCCACTGGGCTTTTCCTGCTGTCCTTCGAGCACCAGGGATCCCCTGGTGCTCCTCATCCCTGTCAGGGCTGGGCTCTGCCTGAGTGCCCCAGGTCACATGCTCTCCCGTTCAAACAAACCCTCATTGCTCTGAGCTTTGGTGTCTCAATTAAACCCAAACTAAACCCCACAGCGAGCCAGAGCCTGGCTCAGCCCCGTGGCACACAGCCTCCCTCATCCTCTCCCTGGCAGGGTGGGCAAGCCGGCCTTGAAATTAAGTAAATACCAATGGAAGAGTTGAAAAATAGGTTACCTTGTAATTGATTTTTTTTTTGCCTGCAGCTAAAGAAAAATTAGCCTCCCTGCTATCTTGTGCAGTGTGTTTGAGAAAGTACTGGCGTGTGTAGTAGCTGAAGGGGTGGCATGACAGCTCCTTGGCCCAGCCTTTCCCACTGCCTCTCTTCTGAGACTGGCTTTTTTTTTGGTCCCTTTCCCCAGCCTTTAAACTCGAGGCGCTGCCAGGGAAATCTAAAGCTTTGATAGCTTGGAGGAGCCAAGAGCAGGACTCCTGGCAGAGTGATGCAGCCCTGATCCCGTGCCAGGAGCCGTGGGAGAGCCCTTCTCTGAGGGAGACCCAGGCTCGTGGGGTGCCAGTTTATCACCCTGTCCTATCACCCACCCTGTGCCATCGCCTCTGTGCCAGCCAGAGCTGCTGCAGCCGCCCTGGGTAGCAGAGCTTGTCAGGATGAGAGGGTGGTACAGGGCAGGGCACCCCAGTGCTGGTCCCTGAGCGGCTGGAGGGCTCATTCTCCCTGGTGTCCTTTGTACCCCCAGCCCAGGCTCTCCTCCCTGGTGGTGCAGAGCTCCTGATGCAGCAAGACATGAGAGTTTGATTTATGAAGTGCATTAGTATCACTTTTTCTCCTCTTTTCCATAACGAGCCATTTGTATGGCGTTGCCTGTGTGCTGCCTTCCCTTCTTCCCATTGGAACCCAGGTTTTGGGGGGCCTTTTCTAGGGAGAAGAGACCTTCACCTCACCCACCCCTGCTACATTCTGGGGGCGTGGGGTCCCTGCACATCTCCTCTCAGGGGCTGTGACTCCAGAGGCTGGGGGTGCAGATGGATGGGGCTCGTGGGTGATGACTGCACCCCATGGCTGGGAGTGGGATCCCTGCTAGGGGCAGTTTGGGATACCCTGAAGGCCTGCCCAAGCCGCTGGTGTTGTGGTCTCCCCCAGAAGTACAGGAGAGCTGGGGTCTCAGTCTCCAGTAACCCTGTCCCTAGTGTGGGTCCCACTCCCGGCCTCACAGGCTGCTGGGATTAGCTGTGGCTGCATCAGCACCATCGCCAGCATCCCCTTAAAACCCGAGAAAACCTACATTTCAACAGAGATCACCTCATGCCGCAGCCCCTTTCACCCACTGCCGAGCCCCTGAGCAACTCATCCTCCCAACTACTCCAAGAAGCGATAAAACCAATAGGTCACTTTTTTTTTTTCCTCCTCCCCCCACCCCGCTCAGCAGTAATTAATGGTTTAATTAACACTGGCGACATCCAATTCCCATTGCTTTGCACGAGCAGCCTCCGCTGCCGGGGCCTCGCTGCGAACTCTCCGGTTAGTGGGGGTGGAAAGGGTTAGCCGGGAGCTGGTGGGAGCCGCCGGCTGAAGGCCGCCCATCTGGCCCGGATTTCTCCCGAAGCTGGAAAGTTCTCCTCCTCCCGAGCAGCAGCGGCATATCCAACACGTTCCACAGCCTGCTCTGCTTTTGCTCGGGCTCGTTTGCCGTGCGCCGCTTGCAGCCCAGGCAGAACCCGGGCGCCGTCAGCACTCACGGCCCTCGTTATTTACCCCGAACGATTTTCCAGTATTTTAACACCAATCCCTGAGAAATTTTCGCTGTCCCAAGGAGAATAGCTGCTTGTAACCGGTTGCTAATTACGAGTATGAATGTCAATTAATTCGTTTAGCTAATTATCCACTCTCTGAGCATCACGCACCAAAGAACTGTAAAAGACGGGCATATGGTGATGGATCAGAAGGAGGGAGCTGGTGCCGGCGTGCGCTCGCTGGGCGGCCGGGGCGAAGGGATGCAGGCAGCCTGAGAGCTCAGGAATTACAACAGTATGTTAATCGGGCCTGGAAAACATCAACCTCTCATTGCAACTTTTGTTTGGAGGCCCGAGCGTGGGTCAAGCATCTGAAGTGTTTCTAATTGTGCTGTTCCCTCTGACTCTGATGAGTGGGAAGAATCATTTTTCCCTGCAAGGAACAAACCTTTTGATCCTAATCTCTGGCTGCAGAAACAAACAGTCCTAAGGAGGGAGAGAGAGATCCCTGAAGAGCTTCCTGGCCAGGGGCCTCCGTGCTAAAGGTGGGGAGAGGTTCTGGAGGACGCTCTCTGCGCTCTGGTTTGCAGGGCACCTGGGCTGCTGCAAGTGGGTAGAAAACTATCCTGGTGAGAAATATCTTATTTGCTGTCCCAAAAGAGAATGCTTTAAAGGAAATGTTGTTTTCTGAAATGGTGGAATTTAATCGCATCTGGGTGTGCAAAGCCACCTGCAAGACATGGAAGGGGTTGTGCAGGGCGGAAGGGCCTCTCTGTTCCTGCTCTTGGAATGAAGAATGCAGATTTTATCCGAGTAGCTGAGCAGTGAATGCTCAGTGGGGTTAAACTCCTCAGGCAACAGAGAGAATCTCCATCACCATAATCGGATCAATCACCTGGTGCAATGCAGTGCTGCTTCCTGCATCCCCCAGAGGCTCCGAACCCCCGCAGGGGGTCATCACCCTGAGCCGGGCCCCACCTCCACCCCTGCCCGGCCCAGCCCTTGCAGAGCTATCCAGGCGTCCCACCTCCCCTCCGCCTGGGTCTAGGGTTTTGACGAACATTTTCCACAACCAGCCTAAAACTTAGGCGGCTGAGGTAGGGACTTTTGCCCTGTTTCAGCGCTTTGCTATTCTTATCTACCAAAAAGAAAAAAAAAAGAAAAAAAAAAAGGGGCCTTATTTCCTGTTGAAATTGCTTCATTATTTCTCTGCTGGCTTTCCAGTGGCAATACTTGTGATACCGGTGCCTGCCAAGAGCTTTGATCAAGGTCTTGTAGGTTGATTACCAAGATTCACTTGTAAAAGTGTGCAAATCAAATACAAATAGAGCAACATCCCCGCTAAACCCAATAGTCATTAATGCGGTGACATGGCAATTTGCATTTTATTTCCTTGTTTAAAAAAAAAAAAAAATGTTTTGTGACAGGCGCTGTCAGAGGTACTTCAAAGGCAGCAGGGCCAGGGAGCAGCCGTGTGGCTTTGGAGAAGTTTGCCGAGGCTTTTCCGGACAGCGAGCTGGGTGTCGGCACCTGCGGCTCTGGGGAAAATACTGATATTTTCAGTCAAGTTTAACTGAGTGCCCCCTGCTGAGGTGATGGGGGGAGAAGAGGATGATGAGAGGGGCCCTCACCCCAGGAGCTGCTCCCAGGGGAGGGATGAAGGAAGCAGCAGCACCGCGCTCCGCGGAGCCGCTGGCAGCGCGCCGGTGCCTGCCGCCGCTCTCCCTGGCTCTGCAGCCAGCCCGGCACAATCCCTCCTGCATCCAGAGCCAAGCTCCCGAGCGCCGGCCATTTTCCAGGCGAGCGCAGATCTGCCAAGCGCTACCTTAAGAAAAGTTATGCGTGGCCGTATTTAAGGAAGCGGGAGGGGGTGTGCGCTGGCCCCGTCCCAGGGCTCCGCGCCAGCCTGGCCTCGACGCCCGCGCCCGCAGGTGTCCGGACGCTTCTCCTCCGAGCCAGCCGTCGCCTCAACACCTCCCGCAAATGCTCAGCTTCTTCTGGCTCAGGTGAGGGCTGGGGGGAGCTGGGCACGGTGGGGACAAGGGGGGAACCCCAGGGCTGGGTGAGCGGGAGCTGCAGTGGAGACTTGCACTCCCGGCGGTGGAGCGGCGGCTTGTCCTGGCTTGCATCGGCGCTGGGCGGCTCTTCGAGGGGGAGGATGTGGGGTGAAAGCCCCTTGTGACCCCCTGCTCACCCGGGTGATGCTTTCTTGCCTTTGGGGTTTGCAGCGAGCTGTGCTGCTGCTCCATCGTGGTCGGCACTGGCGACTTGTCCGTGGGGATGTGGCATCCTCCAGCTGCAGCGGGGACAGCGGGCAAGAGCTGGGAACATCAAACCCTCCCAGGTCTTTCTGGGTGTGACAGGAGGAGTGCTGGGGGCTTTGGCTTGAGTCAGCTTCTTTTCACTTAAAAGTAGGGGCAGATATTTGGGAAGCGTGGGCACAGGGCTGCTGGGAAATGGTGGTGGCATGGGGAGGGCAGAGGGATGTGCTGGGGCTGGCAGGACAGTGTGGGTGGCACGATGCCATGGTGATTCATTATTCACCCCAGTAGCCTCAAATGAGGTGGTCTTGGCTATGGTGACTGCCACGTGGGGACCACCACATCACCGTGGTGTTCACCTGAGTGTTTTCCACTCCAGTGGTCTCAACCATGGTGACCCCCATTGTGGAGACCACACAGTTAAGACCACCAGGGTGTAGACCTCTGCACCAGCTTGGTCTCCGCTATGGTGGTTTCCAGTTTGGTCCAGCTTTGGCACGGCTGTGTTGGTCTGAAACAGGGTTGTATTGATGTTGTGGCAGTCTCCTCCCTGGGAACGCCGTGGGTGGCAGGGCAAAGGTGTCTGGGCTGGGCGGTGCTGTTGGGTGTCCCCGTGCGTGTGAATTTTGTGCCTGGTGGTGCTTACAGCTGTACCGGGGTGGCATATGGCTCTGTTCTCCCCCTGCGCCGGAGCCAGACCTTTGTCCCCTGGGACACTCCCTGGGGGACTTCGCCCCTGTGCCCGCAAATCGGCACCAGCCTTCTTGGGAGCCTCATGGGAGCCACAGAGAGCACCCGAGCAGGGGTATGGATGGGGCTGTGGGCATGGCTGGGGCTGGGGATGCTTCACCCTGTGGTGGAGGGGGGTGTGAGGGTGCTGGAGGTGTCCCCGCTGTGCTCACCCTGAGCGAAGCTTTCCCATGGGTGATGGTTGTAAGAGGAATTATCCTGTGTCCCACTCTTTCCTTTGACCCTTGGTTTGCACTTTCCTGGCCCCATGCCTTACTTTGCTCCATGAACTCTAAGGAAACATGATGTGTGGTCCCAAAAATATCGCTTTCAGTGTGTTCTGGCATTTCTTCTGGGCTGCCTACTCTCCTGAGGTCCCACTGAGACCTGCTGCAGGGAGCTGCTGTGTTTCCTCACCATGCTGTGACCTGGCAATTCAGTCCCTCTTGTCCCAGTGGGGCCACATCCTGAGCAGCAGCTCTCATGCTGGGGACCCTGCTCCTTCCTGAGGGCATGGGGTGATGGGGCTGAGCTGTGCTGGACATCTCCAATGCTGCTTGCACCAGGGCTTTGCTGCTGCTGCAGTGGGACTGGCGGGCCGTGTCTCGGGGGATGGACAGCCCTCACTGCCCTGTGGAGATGGCAGAATTTCCCGAAGTAGGTCAAGTTAATTTTTTAACGCGTGCAGATTTGCTTGTTACCATGGATATTGCTCAATTATACACCAATAATCCACCATAAGAACTTCATTGTCGCCGCTTTCTTCCCCACCATCTCCCCCTTTTTTTATTTAAATACTTCCAGGGAGGGGTAAGGTTAAGTCGAGGGGCTGGGAGTAGGAGACAGAGCCAGGTGAGGGAAAATGGGCATTAGGTATTTGAGAGGTGGCAGTGGGGTGGTGAGAGAGCTCTGAGGGCAGGTAGGGGTGGCTCAAGGTGTGAAGCTGCCCTGTTCTGCCCAGATCCACCCCCCACAAAGCCCAGCACTTGGGACCCCCACCCCAGTTTCACCCTTGTCTCTCTCTTTCATCCACTGTCTTGGGGGTTGCTGAAGCAAACACCCTGCTTTCAGTGGGCTCAGGGATTTGGGGGAACAGCTGTTCTCCTGCATCTGCCCAGCATCATCCCGGGGAGCTGTGGCACCCACGAGGGCTTGCAATGGAGGTTCATGCACAATGGTGGTCCCCTGGTGATTTCTGAAGAGGCCAGCACTGAAACCTTCCCTGGAGCTTGTGGGTGTTTTGGTGCTGTGGGACACCACTCTGCCAGGGTATAGGAGAGCTGTGGGGTGCTGTGGTCTCCTTCTCCCCAGTATTTGCAGGTGTTGGTGTGTTTTTCTCTCTGTGTCTTCCCTGGTTTGCTCTGTGGGCTCCTTATGGGCAAGGAAAATATTCTGCTGGAAGGGTTTTTTTTCTAGTGCAAACTTTTTTTTTTTTTTTTNTTTTTTTTTTTTTTTTTTTTTTTGGGTAGAAGTGGGTCACTCGAGGGGTGACAGAGTAAGAGCATCATCGCCTGGGTACTGCATCCCGTTGCCATGGTGACCCGAGGGCTGCATCAGTCAACAGCTTTAAAAATGTGACAGCTGAGTGGGGCTGAAGATTTTAATGAGGACAGACACTTGCTCGCTTGGTTTCGATAACAAATACTCCATAAATACCCACCGGCTGGATGGTTCCGGGTCCCTGGAGCGCGGCCGGGGCGCTCCCTTCCCCAGGGAGAGAGCGTGGGCTGGGACTGCCTGGGAGATAGCAGGGGGATGGTGCAAAGCAGACAGCTCTGGGTATTCTTCCCCCTCCTGCTAACGCAACCCAGGGGACAAGGTGACACCACTGCCGAGCCAGCAGCAGGTTTGGGTTTCCAAGGAATGTCCCTCTGGTGCTGTTGGCTGGGGCTATGGGGTGTAGCAGGACCACCCCCAGCCACCACCACCGCCCCGTGTCTGCAGTTGGGCAGCAAACCCGTCTGGTTAAGCAGGAGAGTAACTCTTGCACCGGGCTCTTGCAAGGGCAGGTGAGCCATCAGGAAGCTCCCAAACCTCAATAACAAGCCTGGAGAGGTCATGGGGCTAGGGGAAAAGTCATGGGGCTGGGGAAAGCAAAACCCAGTGCTGCTGGGGCAGGGGTGGGAGGCTGCGAGAGGCTCAGCGGTGCTGTTTGTGTCTCGTTTTGTACTGACCACATTGGGTGCACTCCATGCGATGCCCCAACTCCTGATGGTGCAGGAGGCAAATCTACAGCTTCTACTTTTTTAATCCCATAAGCTGGGAAAAGAGCTGCTACCTCCAGCAGCCTGGTTTTACCTGCATGGGAGAGTGATGTGTGCGGGGAAGCTGGGGCTATGCCAAGGGCCTTCCAATGTTGTGTTTAAAAGCAAACTGTAAATATGAAGTATCTTCCACTTGCTTTTGCTGCAGCTCCCACACTGCCTTTCCTTGCAATGCCACCACAACGTCCAGCTGGGACACAGTCACTGTGCACGTGGCCTGGGAGCCTGCAGGCACCCAAGGACACACGGTGCCCTTGTGGAATGCCAGGGCTTCACAGGCAGGGGGGCTGGAGCAGGGCACAGCAGCATTGCTGGAGTCAGGTGCTTCCCATTTGCTGCCCCCAGTACCACCCATGGCAGCCTCAGCCCTGCCTGCTGCCAAAAATATGCTCCTGGCTGTCTTGTGACTGCAGCGGTGTCACCGCTCCGGCCAGGGGAACTTCAAGGCACAGTCCTCTGTCACATGGAGCAGCACGGGAAGCACTGACGCAGCATCACTGACTGAGGGGTTGGCCACGGCCCTGCAACGTATGCTTGGTCCAGCTCCCCAAAATAGCTGGGACTCTTTCATCCGGGCTGCTGAGCGTGGGACCTGACCCCCATGGAATGGCAGGCACCTGCCCCAAGTCTGCCCTTCTCCGTTTCAGCTCTGACAGCCCCCTGATAGGGGGGTCAGTGGTGTGGAGAGGGATGTCAACATGGGGTGTGGGGACAGAGTGTGACAAACCTGCCCCACAAGCTGCCTTGTTCCTGCTGGGAAGCAGCCCACCCCCGTCTCTGCCAGTCCTGCCATAACCAGAGCCACTCTTCTCCTTTCCAGGTGTCTCTTAAAGATGGTCAAGGGGAATATTATAGTCCCTGAAGACATCTTGAGCTTCTGTTGCAATGGCCTCCAGGTACCCCCCGTGCCGTGCAACTAACCCGTGGCTCCCCGTCGTGCCGCCGGCTACTAACCCAGGCTGTGCCAGGCAGATGCCAGCCTGTGCCAGGAGCTGCTCCCAGCCCTGCACCGGACCTGGCTGCATCCTTCCCAACACGTTCCCTCCCCACCAGCATCCCCAGCCTGGCTACCGCAGGGCCGGGGCTCTCCCCACGGCTAGCAGCTTCTTCCCTACAACTCAGAACTGTCAAACGCCGGGAAAATGACCGGCGGGATCTCGGGCCGGGCTGTCTGCTCACTCTGCAGCAGGGGCGGCTTTGGAGCTCTTTGCATTGCTGGCTCGTACCCCAGAGCCTGCCGGCTTCCCAAAATAGCTCTGTGGTACTCGTGTAGGCGCCTCTGCGTGCTGGGAAGCAGCCCGGGAGGTTCACAGAGGGGTTTGGAGGCTTCTGGAGGGGCTCTGGTGGCCGGGGGTCGGTCTCACTGTGGGATGGGGGGACCTTTGCCATCGGCTGGGCTCGGTGCGCTCGCTGCCGTCTCTGCTGAGGCGAGGTTTGTGCCGTTCCCGGGATGTCGTGTACCAGTAGCTATGGAAACAGAGGTTAGACCCGCTGGAGAAAAATGCTATTCTGAGAGTCAGTGAGCTCAGGGTAGTCGGGAGAGCTTAATTTTCAGCAAAAACCCGTCTTTAAAAGAATCCAGGCTAAGCAGAGGGTAGAGAAGCTGCTGCAGTGGGATTCTCGCAACAAGTGCTGAGCTCAGGAGCTGTAGCGGGAGCAGAAAGCGGAAGGAAGGGCTGTGACGAAGCCCAGACAGCTCCTCGTGTCTCCTCAGTTACTCACCAGGCTAACTGAGTTCACCCCTTGTGTAACACGACTCGCTTGACATCTCTCATCGGCTGTTTTCCCTGCCAGCACCGCCTCAGCCTCCTCTCTCTCCCACCCTGCTTCCCACCGGGTGCCAGGGGAGCTGCTCTGTGCCCAGCAAACGTACAAGCCAGCAAGGAACATATTTTACTGTCCAAACAACCCCAAACCGAGGATGCTCCTCCTCTGCTGCTTGTACCACATAGCTTCCAGTGCTTCCTTTGGTGAAGGGGGGATGTTGGTGGAAGGTGTGGAGCACTGTCCAGCCCTGGGAGAGCGAACCCGCCCTGTGCTGCAGCACCCTGAAAATGAAGCTGTCAGGGAGAAAAATTCCTTCCCAGAAGAGTGATTAACTTTGGGAGGGGTTTTCCTGTGGTGTTTGGGAGGGAGCAGTGGGGTCAGGTGGTAAATGGCCTGAAAACCTGGAGTAATCCCCTATGGAGCTTTTTTTATAGGGATTTTATTCCCTTTTGGCTGCGAGCACCTTGTCTTTGGCAAGGGCTGGGTGGATTTGGTGCTGCCCAGAGGTGTGCAGGGCTGGGGCTCTCTCGGCTCTGCATGGGGAGTGTCTTCATGGGTCACTGTTCTCTCAGGGGATTTGCTTCCCGTTTGGGTAAAACGGAGCTTTTGTGCCCCACAGGGCTCGACCTCTTCACCACGTGCCCGGGAGCCAGGGGAGCGGGAGGAGGCGCCGGGGGCCATGGCGAGCCCCTCGCCTGCCCGAAACCCCACCGAGGTGCAGATGAGCCAGCTGGTGCTGCCCTGCCACACCAACCACCGAGGCGAGCTCAGCACCGGCCAGCTGCTCAAGTGGATCGACACGGCCGCCTGCCTCTCCGGTAAGCCAGCCTCTCCCTCTGGAGCCCTCGTCCTGCTGGGCTGCCAGGGAAGGCACCAGGCAGGATCCACAGGAGCCAGTTCATCGGCTGCATCCCTGGCAGTCCAGCACCGTGCCTCGGAGTGACGCCAGCTGGGGACCCACGTCATGCCATTTTGCTGAGTAATTAGAGAGCAAACAAGGGCAGGACAAGAAGGGGAGGAGACGTGCACTGCAGCATGCATGCTGGCTTGGGGACAGATCAAAATCCATGCCTGCTTCGTCTATAATGCTGTCCTTTTTCTTGCCTGGTGTGCGGGGCATGGGGAGACCAGGCTGGTGGCACCCCGGGCATACCAGCAGCAGCAGGAGAGGGCTGAGGTCCTCCACTCAGCAGGAAGCAAGGGAGCTCACCAGCTCAGCCAAGCACGGGGAGGTTATGACAGGGAAACGGGTGTAATTCTGCAGTTGGATGGGGTTCCCAGAGCAGTTTTGCAGTCTGAGGTTCCTGGAGTCCCAAGGGAAAGCCGCAGCAGCAGAGCGGCTTTGAAATATTTGCTGTGTATGGGGAGATGGAATCAGCTGCTGGTGCATCTCCACAGCTGCGAACTCACGGAAGGAAAGCAAACACCAGCACACCCTCCAAACCACTAAACATCTGCAAACCCACAATGCTGTGGGAGGAGAAGCCCCAAATCCCACTCTGGTCTGCTGCAAACACAGCAATGGGCATCAGCGGGGAAAAGGACACTGGCTGGGTGTCACCAGTGTCACCAGCCTGGGGCAGAGGAGCCCTCGTGCCCCTTGCACCCTCAGCACGTTGCTGCAGGTCGCTGATGCAGTTTGTTTTTCCTTTCCAGCCGAGAGACACGCCGGCTGCCCGTGCGTCACAGCTTCCATGGATGATATCTATTTTGAGCACACCATTAGGTAAATACTGCGCGCAGGGAAGCGCAGGGGTTTTTCCCATCTGCCGGCTGCAACGTGCGCAGGGGCTGGAGCTGGAGCAGGGAGCAGCGTGCCTGGGAGAGGAGGAGGTGTGGTGGCAGTGCCAGGCTTACAGGGCAGCCAGGGCCTGAGGCTCGGTCTGCGCCGCAGGGCTGCGGACGGACTGTCTGCTCTGATTTATCCGCTGCCTGCTCGCCTGGGGAGCTCCTGCTGCGTTGGCTTCCCGGTATTTCCCCCAGCGCCAGCTCCTCCCTGGCTTTGTTCAGGAAACAGTTCTGATTTAGTGCTCTGGAAAACTCAAATCTTGCATATCGTGCCTCCGTAGCGGCCGTGTGGGTGGCTGAGGCGTGGTGGGGCTCACCCACCCAGCGGGTGCTGGGGGAGGTGGGACATCCCGGCTTTGTGACATGCATCAGGCTGGGCATTGCCTGGCCGAAATTCCATCCCAGGCTGGTCCTGGCATCCCCTGGTGCTGCCCCACGGAGGTGCACCCTCTGATTCACACAGTCCATGGCATGTCCTGTGTCAGGGGACAGTGTTTCTCCTGAACTGAGGATGTGACCAGAGAGACAAAAACCCTCCCAGGGTTCCGCCCTCATCCTCCACAGGCTCCCAGTATTGAGACCATTCCCACCCAGCATTCCTGAAGTAGTCTTCTCCTTCTGTACCCCCATGAAGCCCAGGTACTGCCACCCACCTTTACTCATCTCTCAGAGCCCCCACACCCCCTGTGCCTGTCTGTTCCCACCTGGGTACCATTCCAGGGGTCTCCCTGGGGGTTTGCCATGCAATATTGGCTCCTTGCAATATAGGATCCATGCTGCCCAGCAGTTCTTGCCTTGCCATGTAGGATCCATGCAGTGCAGGATCCATACTGTCCAGCTCTCCTGGCTGTGCAGGTCTTCCTGCTGGGACAGGTACCAGTGTGGGTACCCACTGTCATTCCCAGGAAGTGCTGAACTCACACTTTTGCCCTCTCACGTGAGGTGCCCATTGCTCTGGGGCTCAGCTCCAGGACAAATCCGCAGTGTGGGGATGTGGTGCAGCCACGGGGCAGAGGTGGCACCACTGGGGTTGATACCCTGCTCCTGGGACAACTTTTCCTGGGACACTTCTCCCAGCCTTCCTGGGTTTCAGGAGCAGCGAAGAGCGGACCCAAGCCCACTCCACAGCATTACATCAAGCCCTGCAAAGCATTTGTCCCTCCTTGGGGGTGAGCTGGGCACTGCTCCAAGGGGGCAGGGAATTTGTGCTGCTCCTGGCTCAGATCCCACTTGCTGTGGTTTGGTTTAAGGCTCCGAGCAAGGGGCCTGGCAAGGATTTCCCGCAGAGCTGTTGGAAGATGGAGGAGTTTTGTGTCAGATCTCCTTGCCCAGCTGTTTGTGCTTTCTGCTGCCCTTGCTCTGCCGGGGAGAGGCAGGGAGGAGCTGTAGGTGCTTGAGGGCACAGAGGAGACCCCAAATTATCACTGGCTTAAACTCACTGGCTGGGCAGCAGCTTGTCCCCGTCCCTTGACCCTGCTGTGTGGAAATGCAGCCTCTGGGGTGGATCACACGCACCCCTGAGTGGGGCTTCGTGTGGCATTTATGGCATTGGCTTCTACTGTTTGATAAGGACAGAGAAGATAAAGTGCTTTTGGGGCTATATATAGACGTGTGGGGTGCCAGTCTGCCTGCCTGGCCCCTTGCCCTTGCATGCCCCTCACCACAAACCCATCCAGAGCATCCATCTGGCCGCTTCCATCGGCTCTAACCCTCTCCCCACATTTGCTTTCTCTTTTTGCCCCAGCCAGCCGTCAGTAAGCCCTGCTGGGCAGCGGGACGGGAGGAGCGGTCTCGGGTACGGACGTGTTTGGCCCTAGAGCAGCCAGCCTAGCACAGCGCTGCCGTGAGTTGGGAGCCTTAACCCCACTGACGTGGCATGGCATGTGAACAGAGGCTGCTCACGTAACCCTGCTAACGTTTCGGCATGTCACCGGCCCGGGGTCCGTGCTGGGGGACAGCCAGAGGCACCAGCTCGTGGCACTCCTGCTCCAGCCCGAGCCAACGTGCAGAGCGTGTCGTTTACAGAGCTCATTCGAAGGCTGAAGTCACGTGTGAGGGCACGGGGGAAAATCTGGTGTCAAAGCACACTCTGACTCTCCCTCTGCTCTGTTTTTGAGAAGTTGTGGTTACAGGGTTTATTTTTCTGCTGAGTTTTCTAGCACTGGCCTCTTTTGGGGAATGAGGAATATTCCTGATTTAAAAATGTATTTGGTAAAGACTGCTGTTGGTGTCACTAAAAGTGTAATTTGCCCATTCCATGGGTACCAGTCTGGAGTAGCTCAGGCTGCAGGGCCAGGGTTGTCTGTGGGCGTGCTCTGAAGCCTACTGAAGGCACAGAGGAGAGTAGGCACAGAGAGTTTGCTGCCAGCAGATGTTCCATTTAAGAGATGGTGCAAAATGCCCTTGGCTGGACCCTGCCTCCTGCCATCTCCCAGCGTCCCAAGGTATCCATTGCTTGTGGGGAGGCCCCGTGGCTGGTCCAGTTGTGCAGGACAGTGGATGCAAGGCTGGAGGAGCTGTTTGCTCTGGCAGGAATGTGCATGTCTGCATGGGGAGGGAGTGCCAAGCAAACCTCGGGCACCTCTGCACCCCTTGGGCGTCCTGGCAGCACCCCAGACCTGGGGACCCACTTGCACACAGCTTCTCAGGGGTGACATCTCACTGCTCTCACGTCTCGGGGGTGGCTGTCCCCGTGTCCTGCTGGCCATCTGGCATGTCCCACGGTCCCAGGAGCCTTACCACAGCGGGCAGTGAGCCGGAATGCTGTGGCACTTCAGAGGGAGCCGCTCGGTGGCTGTTGTCCCCCAGTAACCCCACACACTTTCTCCTCTTCCTGTTTTTCAGCGTCGGGCAAGTTGTCAACATCAAAGCCAAAGTGAACCGAGCCTTTAACTCCAGCATGGAGGTTGGTGTGTGCCCCTGCCCCTGTCCCCTTTGCTGTGTGCCCGTCCTCACCAGCCACGTGGCCAAATCCCCAAATCCTCCCACAATTCCCAACTTTAATCCCATGCGTTCGTCGTTTTTGGCTGGCTCTGGCCAGGGTTGCGTGGTGGGATGTGGGTCCCTGGGGAGCAGAGCCAGCTCTCAGGGGTGCTGTGCCCTCTCCCAGGTGGGCATCCAGGTGAGCTACGAAGACCTGTGCAGCGGGAAGCACTGCAGCATCTGCAAGGCGTACGCCACCTTCGTGGCACAGGGGCCCTTGGGCAGCAAGGTGAGCAGTGGCTGGTGGCTGGGGGGACTCCGTTGCCCGCTGCACAGAGGCAGTAAGGAAATGGCCTCTGCAGGGCTGGGCCGGGCTCAGCTTTCCATCAGAGCAGCTGCTGTTTATTCACGGGTCAGTGGTCAATGTTCCATGCTTGGGGGATGCATGGTGGGTGGCTCTCGGCCCCGCTCTGGCCACGGAGGGCACCTGCTCGCTGCTGCTGCTGGTGCCCCAGCGGGACTGCACCCTGCCCATCCCTTTGCAGGTGAGGCTGAAGCCGCTGACGCCGCAGACAGAGGAGGAGAAGATCGAGTACAGCATCGCCGCCGAGCGCCGCCGCATGCGCCTGGTCCACAAGGACACCCTCAAGGACCTTCTCACCCGCAGCCCCCAGGAAACCGGTACCGTGCCCTGCGGCCCAGGCTTCCAAAATAGCCCTGGCCCCCACTGGTGACATCCCACTTCCTCAGCAGGATGCTGGTGGTGATCACCACAGGGAGGTTTGGGAATGCCCTGGCCATGGCGGAGTAGGGAGCAGCCCCACCATCCCAGACCCCCAGGCCTGGAGGTTTGGAGGGCGTTGATGCAGTGGAAGGGCAGCTGTGGGGAGAGGGACAAGGGCTGTTGGGGTGCTGGGAGAGGGGTCCTACTGGCCATACAACAGACTGAGGCCTGTTATCCCCCTGTGGCAGAGCTGGAGACACGGGACGGCAGCGAGGCGGTGCCGGCGGAAAGGACGCGGGTGGAGAGTGTGGAGCTGGTGCTGCCTCCACATGCCAACCACCAGGGCAACACCTTCGGTGGGCAGATCATGGCCTGGATGGAGAACGTGGCCACCATCGCAGCCAGGTGACCCGACAAGGGGTTCAGGGTCAGGGGATGACGTGCCTGGAGGGGACACGTGCGGCTGGGTCTAGCCACAGCTGGACTGTAGGGATCCTCCAAAGGGATGGTCCCCAGCATGTCACCCTTGGGTGACACTGCACAGGGAGCCCTGCAGGTGTGTGGTGCTGAAGGACCCCAGGGAAAGGTTCACACTCGTTGCTGTTGGCTCGTTGTTCCTTCTTATGGCTGGCTTTGGCCATCGGAATCCAGGGGTGACATTTTTTGGGGTGTCCTTGTCTCTGGCTGGGTCAGGGAGGGTGCGTGGGGCTGCCATGGCATGGGGCCATGGCGGGGGGGGTAACACCTGTCCCCACAGCCGGCTGTGCCACGCCCACCCCACGCTGAGGGCCATCGAGATGTTCCACTTTCGGGGACCGTCACAAGTTGGAGACCGCCTGGTGCTCAAAGCCATCGTCAACAACGCCTTCAAAAACAGGTGGGTGCCAGTGGTGGGGGTCCCCTCCCCACCCTCCCCACGGCCTTCTGCTCCCTCATCCCTTCTTTCCGGCAGCATGGAGGTGGGGGTCAGCGCCGAGGCCTACGGCCAGGAGATGTCCGTCAGCCGCAGGCACATCAACAGCGCCTTCATGACCTTCGTGGTGCTGGACCAGGAGGGTCATCCCCGCACGCTGCCCCTGGTGGCACCCGAGCCCGGGGTAAGGACGAGCAGGGCTGGCTTCCCCCCAGCCTGGTAGCACAGGACCCCTTGGGAATCCCACTCAGCCCCGGAGGGCTCTCGGATTCGCAGCAAAACAAACGTGTTTTTATGATGATGGAAATGAAATTGCTCAATAGCAAGTGAATTAAATTGATTGCTCGGTATAACTAATAAAATAAACCACTTGCCTGCACAGAGATGGAGAAGTATTAGCCATGCAAGGCTTAACAGAGTATTGCTTGCAAATTCCAGCTCATCTTTTCTGTAATTTAGGGGAAGGAATGTTGAGGTTATTTTTGCCTTTCAAAGCATACTAGTCCATAATTTGCTGGGATCCAAATATTTAGGGAAACATGTCATGTGAGCACAGCAGCAAAGCAGACACTCATGTGTCTCAGCTTCTCCTGGGCTGATCCCTGTCTAGCTCCCTGATTTTTTTGATGCCTTAAAACTAGGATCTCCTACTGTGATGGAGATCATCTCATGGTCAAAGTTGGGCCCTCTGAAACCTCCTCTCACCCACTTTAAAACACCATGGTAGCACTTTCTTCGAAATAAGCTGCTTTTTTTTGGCTTTTATTTCCCCAGGAGAGGACATTGCAGGTGCTGGGGTGCACCATTTTTGTTTCAGGGGCCATTTGCAGCTTTGCAGCCACAACAAGTGTTTTCCCTAATGTTCCAGTGCCCATCACTTGATCAGAGCATGGTGACAGTGCTGAAATAACTCACAATTAATCACTGACCATCACTGCAGTGTGGCCAGGGTGTCAGCTGGCAATCAAGAGGGCTTCACCTTCCAGCCCTTCACTGCTGATTGTTTTTCTCACTGCCAAAAAGACGTGATTTTTTTTTTTTCATCCTCCTGTTCCTATTAACTTAATTGCCTTTTCCCATTTATCAGGATGGAGAAAGGAGGTACAGAGAAGCCAGTGCTAGGAAAAAAATTCGGCTGGACCGGTAAGCAGCAAAACGAGAGGGATGTGGGGATGGAGGAAGGAGGAAAGGGGAGCTCAGCACTGGGATGCAAGCACAGTCTGGGTGTGGTTTGTGTCCCCTCATAAGGGGAACTGTTCCTTTGCTGCAGAAAATACGTCGTCTCCTGCAAACAGAGTGAGGTGCCACTCTCTGTGCCCTGGGACCAAAGCAACAAGGTAGGATGATCACCTGTGGGAGCTGCTGCCTCCTGATCCTCCTCCCCCTCCTGCCCTGACATGCTTCCCTTGCCCCAGGTTTATCTGAGCTACAACAACGTCTCTGCTCTGAAGATGCTCGTGGCCAAAGCGAACTGGGCGCTCGCCAGAGAAAAGGAGAAGGTACTAAACCCTGTCCCTTCTCCTTTGGCTCCAAAGCGCGGGCAATCCCGGTGGGAACAAGTCCCAGCTGTGCCCTGTGCTCCCCGAGGTGCGGATGTACACGCTGGAGGAGGACAAGTTCCTGTCCTTCCGCATCGAGATGTCCGTCTGCATCCCGGCCAGCCGAGCCTTCTCCCTGCTCTCCAACCTGCGGCGCCGGCACGAGTGGGACAGCCACTACGTGTGAGTGCTGCAGGCCCCCCCAGAAATCACACCCCCAAGTTTCTGCCCTGTGGCTGAGCATCCCTTTGGGCTTTCCTGGGAGCCAGTGTGTTGCCTTGCTTGCTCTTCGAGACCCCTCACTGTGTGTCCCTGTCCTGGCCCCATCTGGGCTGACGGCTGCGCTTTGCTGGAGCAATCACCAATTTTGGGTCCCCGCCAAATGTTTTGGGTCTGGTGGTGGGCTGTAAACGTGTAAGGTCCAGATTCAGGGGACACAGCAGGGTTTCTGTAACTGGTCCCCTTCCGTTACAGGAGTGCTGAGCTTGTCCAGAAGGTCGATGACGACGACATGATCTACCACGTGGTGAGCCAGAAGCTCAGAAACGAGAACAAACCGCAGGACTTCGTTATCCTGGCGTCCCGGCGGAAGCCCTGCAGCAAGGGGTGAGTGTCCAGCCCGACCCCTGCTCCCTGCCATCCAAGCTGTGCCAGCTCACCGGGCTCTCGCATCCCCAGGGACCCCTACGTGGTGGCCTTTCGGTCGGTGACGCTGCCCACCCACCCCGCCAGAGCCGAATTCACGCGCGGGGAGACGCTGTGCTCTGGGTTCTGCATTTGGCCAGAGTCAGAGGAGATGAGCAAGGTGGGATGCTGTGGCTGTGTTCCCACGGCCCATGGGGGGGCTCCTCCCTCCCCTGTGCCCCTGCTGACCTTGTCCTGTGCCTTGCAGGTGGCTTATTACAACCAGGCTATGCCAGGGTACCTCAACTATGTCACCACCAACGTGGCGGGACTGTCCTCAGACATCTGCTCCACCTTCGAAGCCTGTGAGAAGTTCCTGCTGAAGAATAAGGAGGACCTGATCTCACGGCTGCAGGACTTCTAGAGCCATGGCGCCCTGCTGACAGACGGACAGACAGATGAGGGGACACTTGTGTGGTGGAAGGGAACGTGGGATGGTGGCACCCTGACCCTGCCCCCCTGGGGGCCTTGGTCCCAGGGGCTTGGTGGAGGGGCATTACTGTACCACCTCATCCCTTGCACTGATGTGTCATACCTTTTCTTCTTTCTTTTTTTATTTTATTTAGAAATTTTATAAGCTGATGTACAGGACTCGGTTTTCTAGTTCACTTAACGCTACTTGAATCTTTATATGATCCAAAATCTTCCCAAACTAGATTTTTATTTTTTTTTTTTACCAGTTCTTGGTGGGGCATAACTGGTTCTTTTTAAGGCAGCAAAGGGAGAGAGGGGGCAGTGGTACGGGGTGGGTGCTGCACTCCTCCCTGGTGTAGGGGTGGCTGGTGGAACATCCCACTCTCCCCAGTGCTGCTCCTTTTCCTGGGCAGGGCTGGCAAACAGCCTCTGCTTCTCCTGGGCTGAAATCCCACCCCGTGGGGCTGTGGAAGGAGCAGCAATAAAAGTGTTTTGAAAGGAAAAGCATCCCTGTGTGCTCTGGGTGAGCGATTGCTCCAGGGGCTTGCTGTGTGGTGAGCTTGGAGCAGGGATCCTGCACCCACAGCACACCTGGGCTCAGGTGGAGGTGGGTCCTCTGAGGCAGGACTCTGCTGCAGGAAAGGGGTGGTGCTCCGTGCAAGTTGGGGACTGCGTGGAGGTGTTGCTCTCATGTCTGGGACTGCCCTCCTTGTCCCCCTCTGCTGGGTGCACCACCACCTTGAGATATAAAACCCCAAACTGCCTCAGAGGTCCTGAAAAAGGAAAAGACAGAGCCAAACCTTGTTCCCCTAAGTCTGGGAAAGCCAACAGAATGAAGCAGGGTGACAGGGGAAGTGCTACTCACCGGTCACAGCACAGGGGACATCTGCCCTCAGCGACAGGCCTGTGGAGAGCCCCCTCCCAGGCCTTCCTGGGTCACACAGCCAGAGGTTTTCTGATGGCATTGAGGTTTCTGGAAGTTTTGCTGCCTGCTGGAAAATGAGTGAGCCCTGGAAGCCCTTAGGCACGCAGAGCTTCGGGCACGGCAGGTTTTACAGGTGCCAGATGTGCCCTTGCCTCTGCCTGCAGAGCCCTGTGCTTAACCCCAAGGATGGGTTTTGTAGAGCTTAATTGTGGGCAAGTGATGGTGATGCCGTACTCGGGATGATGTGAGGCCATGGGGTACCGGAAATGACCACAGGGTCTTTTCCAGGCATCCCTCTGCCACACCTAGTCCCTTTGCCACCCAAATTCCCCACCCAGTTTATAAGCAGAAGGATCTCCTGCCCATCTCCTGTGGCCATCAGCCAGTGGCTCTCACCCCTGGGCTGACTATGGCCATAAATCCCTAATCTCTGCTGTATCTCCCATCATAAACATCTCAGCTCAAGGCCTGGCATGGCTGTGCCCCGACCTCCAAAAGATAAAGTCATCTTAGGCTGAACATAGTACAACACACTCAATTTTTATAGAGCCCTCTTATCTCCCAAAACTCAGAGCAATCCTGCCTTTTTATCACCAGGAGGAGGGCCATCCTTTCTACTTACCATCGTTAGGAATTGCTGCTGCCTGATTAAGTGGAGGGGATGATGCATTTGCCTGAACATTAAACTTTAACTGACCTCTCCTTCTCCTTAAGTATTGTGCTTTTTTCTGGCTGGGAGGCCCGGTCAGCCCTGGCTCCAGCCTGGCTGGGTCCCCGGGGATGCAGGGTGATGGAGCAGGAGTGACCTGGGGGCACACAAGGGCTCGAGGTGTCGTGTGCTTTGTGCTTCTGGAAGAAAACTGCAGCCCTACAGCATCTGCTGGCCCTCGGGGGGGGAGCATGGACAGCCTTGCTGGGCAGCTTGGAGCATCCCTGGAGCACCCATCTCATCCCACAGAGAAGGAGGGACCTGCTGGTGACTGTCCTTGCCAGCCTTTCCCAGAGCCCTTCCTTTGCCCTCTCTGTCAAATGCATCACTCCAGGACCAATTCAGCAGTCGGTCACCGTTTTTGTTAATCCCTTTAAAAAAAAAAGGGAGCTACCCCTGCTCTGAGAAACCTTCCAACCTGCAGCTTCTTTGCACAAAAACGCCTTGGAGCTATCGGCTGCTAATTCCTGCATGGAAGAAAATCATTTGGGGAGGCAGATCTGGGGCCCTGGGAGCAGCAGGGCTCTGTGCTAGCCACTGGAAAACCCATCACTGCCTTCCTGCCCAGGATGATCAGGGAACAAAGCCCCACTTAAGGACCACGGCTGCCTTCCTGGGCCCCTGCCGTCCAGGGCTGCTGGAGGATGGAGCAGGGAAAAATCCCAAAAACGTCAAGAAGCTTTTGGAAAAGAAATGGCTATGAAGACAGCTGGGGATTTACAGTCCAGCACTCCAGGTTGGATGTGGGCACCTTCTCCAGTGTGCTGCCATCATGAGAAGGTTTAAGGACCTGATTTTATGGATGCCTAAATAAATACACGGAGCTAATATATCACAATACAGGGTATATTTATCTGCTTTGCAGGAGTGGGATAGAATTAGACGGCAGTGTCTCTCTCAAGGCCAGCCCCGCTGTAATTCATGCCCCGAGGCGACCAGCAGAGGGGAGGAGAAGGAGGAGGAGGAATTCTGCAGGCAGCAGTATTGATGGGCTACTCCCAGAAGCTTTGTTTTAATTAATTTTCAGAGCACTCCTTGCAGTGGATCCGGCAGCTCCTTCAAAGCCTCCTTCCACCCACAGCTGCCCGTGCTCTTGTGCAGGGTCTGGGGCAGCGGGGTCAGCCCGGGAGAACCCCCTGCACCTTTGAGCCCCCAGGCTTTTGGTTAAACAGTGCAGAAGCTGTTGCTGTTTTTAAACAGGGGGGCTTCCCCCTGGCCAAGAGGCCTCTTTGATGACCACAGCGTGGGCAGGTGTATTTGTTACAGCTTTTCTCTTACCCTTTGTATTGACTTTCTGCTTGTTCCTGCTGCCAGGGGTCAGTCGGGGCGTTGGCTGGACTTTGCCAAAAGTCCACCCACACCATCTGGTTCCCAGGTGCTGACGCAGTACCCTGCCCCTGAGATACGAGGGGTTTGAGCAGCGGGTTTGCAGCCCAGTCGGGTGTGTGGTGGTGAGGCTGGAACGGGGCTGTGCCAGCTCCAAAGCTTTTCCCGAGTAAGCAGGTTTGTGAACCTCAACTGCATTTGCCCTGCGAGCAGCCAGGTGACAGCAGCAACCACAGCTCAGCGCCGAATTCGGGGTGACCTGGCTGCCATGAAGGGACCTGTCCCCATCCAGGACGCCACGGCAAGTGACACGGAGCCCTCCAACACCATCAAACTGCTGCACCTGCTTTTCCTCTCCACCTCCTGGGGAATGCAGGTCTGGGTGACCTTCGTGGCCGGTAGGTTGGGCTCTGTTGTGCTCTCTGCCCAGGGGGGTGGCACAGGGGACACAGGGGAGGGTGCTTTGCCCCAGCACCTACCTGCTCTCCCCCTCGCAGGGTTTGTGATGGGCAGGCACCTCCCTCGCCACACCTTCGGCTCCATCCAGCGGGAGCTCTTCCCCTACTACTTCCACATCAGCTCCACCTGTGCCTTCCTCAACCTGACCCTGTTCGCCACGTCCCACCCCAGCGAGCGGCTCGGCGAGGAGTACGTGACCCAGGTAGCCTTCCCCTTCGGAACGCGAGCTGGCCATGGCCCACACCCCTTCTCTGCTCCGCTGGCTGGCTTGCAAACCACGGAGATCCACGCAGGGCTCTGGCTAGAAGAAGCCCGCGAGCACCCAAATCGCAGCGAGCCAGGGGGCCGGGGGGGGTGGAAATGTAACCCACCACACGTGCGAGGTGCTGACGGCGGCCTTTGCTCCCCCGCAGATCGTCGTCTTCTTGGTGTGCATCGCCGCTTCCGTGCTGAACACGCAGTGGTTCGGGCAGGTCACCTCCGACACGGCGGCCGAGCTGCAGCTCGTGGAGCGCAGCCACGGGCTGGGGCAGGAGCTGGGGCTGGCAGCCAGCGAGCCCCGCAGGCAGCTCCGTGCCTCCAACCCCAGCTACAGGCAGCTGGCCCGGCGCTTCGCCCTCTACCACGCTCTGTCCTCCCTCTGCAACCTCCTCTGCATCGTGTGGAATGGGCTGAGCCTGTACCACCTGGCTGCCCAGCTCTCTGCCCTCTGAGGGCAGGTGATGGCTGGCCGGAGCCCACGCCCTGCTGCCTTGCTGTAAAGCAACCCCGAGCTTTGGACATTAAACTGCAGCATCCCCAGGTGGAGATCCTCTTGCTGTGTTTGTGCACGGTGCATAAATTTAGGAATAGTGACACGGAAACGTCTTCCCTGGAGCTGCCTGCAGCCAGCCTTCACGATCGAAGCAGGAGTGTTTTATGGCTGAACAGCTTTCTACTGCCCCGTGCATTAGCTGTGTCCAAAGCTGCAGTGTACTCCTGCAGTCACAGAGAGACTGCGGAAGAGAAAGAAATGAGACATAGAGAATTACTTCTAATTAAAAGCCAAAGGCTAATACAGAAGTGCAGAAGACCCTCTATGGTGGCTGTACCATCCAGTAGCGGATGAGGGTGTTATGTTGGGGTTTACAATCAGTGTCTGTCATTCTCTTGTATTTCACAAGGTGAGAAGAAAATGTTGTCTCATTCATTAGGCAGAAGTCAGTCTACTTAAAATAGCCATGTTTATTCCAGGTTCTGTAGGACATTCAGTAAGGTATCAAAAGGGTCAGCCAAACACTGCTCCAAACAAAGAGCCCTGCTGTACCCTGGCCAGCAGCACAGCCAAGCAGTGACAAAGCAGCAGCTGCTGAGTCCCAGGCAGGAACCTGAGTGCATCCACCCCGCTGCAACAGGCGGGCATCTCCCCAGGCCACCACTGTTAAACCCCAGCAGCGACAGCCCACCTCCGAGGAAATCTGTGATTCTTCTCAGGTAAGGAAGTACATTCCCAGCTGCTGTTACTGCAACCACAGCCAGTGTTTGGCACTGCTTCAGGTTTATTTCAAAACCACATGCAGCCTATCATAGAGGAGACCGTCTGCAAGCCAGCTGGGTTTCCTTTTAAACAAATAATGCTCTCATGTTAGCCCTTCCTTCTCCTATGCTGCTCCCCTGGAAGTTTCCCTGTGTGCCAAGATTATTTTCCTCCCCTGAAGAGTGCAAGGTACTTTGGTTCAAGCAGAAGTCTGCAGCCTGGAGCTGGGCTAACAAACAGTAGCCTCTTGCACAGGATTCCTTGTTTCTTTCTTGCTCATTTCAGTCGATGCACTTTCTTGCCAGAGAAGTATTTCTTAGAGAAAGGAGAACGTTTGGCAAATACCAAAACTGTCGGGGTCCCGGCCTTTACAAAATACCTGCAAAGATTAAAAGCAGACCTTGGCTTCCTTGTAGCTGGCCCAGTGTCCTGCAAAGCAAGTGACTCCTGCCCAGCTCCATAAAGTCTGACCTCTCAAAGGCTGGTGACGAGCTTTTGTGCTGATTAGCAGAGCCTCTTGGAGCCAGGGCTAAGCACATCTGAGGAGGAGTGTTTTATGAATCAACTCGTCTCCCAACAGCTTCTTTTAATTAAGGCAGCTGTTATTCTCCCTCTGGGAGGAGGTTTCTTTTGCAACTGCCCTCACAGCCTGAAATCTGAGGGCTTATGGACACTGCTGGGTTTTATGGAGTGACAGAGATCCTGCTCCCACCGCGACAGACCGAGCCCCCCACGCTGTGCGGCGGCTCCAGCCAGCTACGAGATGGTGCAACTCAACAGCACAGGCTGCACAGGAACATTCTGGCTTCACAAACAGCAAATTCTTCTCTCTCAATAACAGCACAGCTCTCTAAAGGCAGTTTCAGAGCAGAACAGGGCTGCGTGCTGCGCCAGGGGCTGCTCACGCAGCAGTATGAACAGCGAGAGCATTGTTAACCTTCAACATGCTCTTTATAGGCTGCTGCCTTTCTTTTTTTTTTCTTTTTTTTTTTTTTTTAAAGTAGTATTGTGTAGATGGGATCTGGAATAGACCTTCTGTGCTGCTCAGCTGTGCCCAGCTCCCTTTCCCATCTCCATCCAGTCCCGAAAGAGTTGATCATTTTTTGGGGGGAAAACATAGGTAAACCACTAAAGCCAGGCACAAAATCCATGCAGTTTTACACCTTCAAGAGGCAGAACTATTAAGTCAGAGAAGAGTTAGGACTATTTAAGAACAAACTGGACTTAAAGCTTGTACTTTTTGCCTTTTTTCTCATGGACATGGACAGGTACAGCCTCACCTTTCGTGCTGCAGCACTTGTAGCAATGTGTGTTCTGGGTTCACCTCATGCATTTCTTCTCTTTCTTCATCTTCAAAATAGAGCTGGAAAAAAATTTGGGGGGGTTATTAAATGCCTAAGGTACACGAAGGAAAGCACTAAGCTGCTGAAAGCCCAGTAACAGCACAACATTATCACCTGGGGGTTTATCAAACCTCTGTAGCTTGACCTGACTGTCGGATACAAAATTCAGCAATGCAGAAATTGGTTTGTGTGAATTCCAAGTTTTCCCTGCATAAACCAGCTTAGGTTCTCCTGGCAGTGGCAGCAGGAAGGCAAAATACACTGGCTGCTGCCATACTTTACAGGCAATCAATCCAAATCTAAGGGCTGCTTTTTAACAGGTGAAATGCAGCAATGTTATGAGATAAACTGAGTGGGTTTAGAGGTATTTGAACAAAACCGAGTTGATTTAAGAGATTAAAATCCAGCAATGGTGCCTTAGACTGTAAATACACATAGGATTTAACCTGGAAAAGTACACAGCCACTGTCCTTCTGGACCTGTCTGCTCACTGTACACAGGGTTGTGCTGCTGCCTGACACAGATGACACTGAAGTGGAAAATGAAAAGTAAACATTCCAATCCTTCTCTGTACAACTTCAGAAAAATTCTCAAAATCTTCTGCAGCCACAACCAACTCACAACCCACCTGTGCTAAAGTGTTAATACAGATTTATTATCTTGATCTGATTATGTGCTTAAGTAACTCCACTTAGTTCTGAAAATAAACTATTTTTAAAACAATATTTTCTTATTTGTATTGAGCAACTCCACAATGCAACTAAAAAACCAGGCCACCTACCAGCTTGATGGTTTAAATCTTAATTATTGTTACAAAGATGGAATCCAAGCAGTATCTATAAATACCTTCTGTTAAATACAATACAAGTGGAAGACAACTTCCATTTTCATAAGTGAATTCTGTCAGCACATGTGGGCAATGTTTGAGTTTGTAAGTGAGGGTAGCTCTTTGTTTCACATCTGTGCCTGGTAAACAGATGCCAACACTTTGATATTGTCAGAGCTGAGCACTTTCTCACCCCAGAAATAAAAAAAACACACAGCACAACAACCCTGAAATTGAAGGAAAGTCAAACTTCTTACCTCAAGATTGTTGGGAAGGTATTTTTTTTCTAAATCCCAAGGAGGTAACTCAGCAAACATCACCATTAAATGATCAATAAACCTAAAAGCCAAAATACACTTGGTGAGCTTAGACAAAGTGCTCAGCTTCAATAACTTGTATACTTGTGTTTGAATGATGGCAAAAATACATTAGCAGATTAAACAACAGACTTGAAAGTAAGTTTAGATCACCAATAGTTCCCTCCCCTCAAACTCATCACTTTCCCAATGAATCCAAGGCCCTGTTGTAACTCAGGTTACTGGCTTCAAATTTGAGCAGTGCAACAACAAATTATTTTTAACTTTACATTTTCACACTGAAAAAAATGTCAAAATAGACACCCTGCATTTTGTCTAAAATGGACTTTCCTTGGACACAGTCCCATGCTTCACCAGATCAGAGTGATGAGAATATGTCTGTGTGTCAAAGGCTTCTTTATTTTGGTACTTGAGGAGTGTTGGGAGGAGAGTTTATTCTAAAAACCCATTTCCACTTCCTTTAGTCACAAAAAGGCACAGTGAACACTACCATAAAAGTACTACAACTTTACTAACCTGCTTGCACTGTAATTTTAAGTCCTAAACTTATTAATAGATCTGAGGTATATGTCTTCCAACAAACAAAAAGTTACAAATTCCAAGTCTGTTTAACACTACAAGATCAGAAATTGAAGTTAACATGAGGGAGAGTGGAATTTCCAGCTTGCCAGTCACTCACAGTCTGAAAGGTCTGCAGCACTTCAGTCAGATCTGCTGAAAGCCCTGAGGAGAACTTTGGGGTTGCTGCTGGTTATGAGAGGTCCCCTTTGGAAGCTTTTCATAATTTTTAAGTTTAACCTTTTTTTCTGAGACACCTTATTTGGAGGGCTTTGAGACGGCATCGTAATGAATCTCTGAAATCCACACGTGTGGATGGGTCACAGGTATCCCTGGCCACTAATTAATTACTGCTCTGAACTTGCACTGCAAGCCCCTTTAGCCACCCTGGCTAAATGTGTTTGTCTGCACTACAAATTTATGTAAATCACACAATAATTCAGGTTGGAGAGGACCTCAGGAGGACATCTAGTGCAGCCTCCTGCTCAAAAGCACCATCAGCTGTGTGATTAGAAATCTGGAACTGCTGCACCAGCACGGCAGTGTTTCACCTGCTGCCTGTTCTCATCTGCTCGAGCACCTCCTCTGTGCAAGAATGCTGCTGGCAGTGCATTTACCTGGAGTTCTCATGAAAAGCCACAGTGAAATCTGTCTGCTCGTGCTCAGGGTACAGGAAGAGGACAGGCCAGTTCAGGTTGCCATCAGCATCTAAGTGCACCTTTGCCCCCGTGGCACTGTCAGAGTGGAACCCATCTAAGGATATCTCAGCCAGGCCATCTGACACTTCCTCTTCTTCATCTGAAGGCTCAAGAACCAGCTTGATATTTCTTTCCTGCAGGGGAGGGAGGGAAAACACAAAAAACCAGCTAAAAATCAAACATTTATGGTGGGGAGAATAAGAACAAAAAATCAGCAGTCAGTAAAAGGTCAAATTATGTTGTTCTTGTTAATGAGTTAGCTCCTAAACATGTCATCCAAAGCCTTCCCACAGTATCAGACCCAGGTGACTGGACTTCCCAGTAGAATCCAGAACCTCAGCCAGATATCCAAACTCTTAATGGAAAGGATGAGGAGAGGTATGAATCCAGAGGAGCCCACACATGGAGAGAAAACATGTGGGAAGGGATGTATCTAAAATCCTTTTCTTTGGGGCCTGCCAGGCATCACTACAGGGTGCAACTACACACATGAGCTCCTGAGAACATCTACTCTTTCAGAGAGCTGAAGACAGCTCCCTCTTTTCCTTGGAAAGACAACAGCAGAAGAGATCTGACTGTAGGTAAGAGCCCAAAATATTTTAATGTAGCCCAAACATTCACTGAGTTAGGAGAGGATCCAGGACTGACTGCCTCCTCTACCCTGCTGAAGGGTTATCTTCTATTCTTCCACAGAATTAATGCCTGTGGGCAGCAAAGAAAGTCAGGTTCATTGGGCTGACGTGATGCTACAAGCCCAGCAGCCAGAGCCTCCACAAAGCTCAGCCTCTCTCCTAACACTGGCTCTGTATTTTGCATTAGAGATACAGAAATACAGAAATTCTGAAATACAGAAAGCTGGGAGGTGGGGCTAGAGCCATGCAGACCTGGAGAATCATGGTTTTTACACAATTTTTTTTTTTGTTTAGCTCTCAAAAGCCAGTGTATGAGAACCAACTTCTAGAGAAAAATGGGAGAGCTCTTAAAAAAACCTCAAACCACACAAAACCGGTCCCTCTCAGCGACTCACCTTTATTGCTGCAAGCAGAATTTCCTTCTGACGCTGCTCTTTGCTCTCCATCACCTTTGCTTTCCTGGCATCCCGCTCCTGCGTTCGCTACAGGTAAGAAAAGGATGCACCGTGGTCACACAGAGCAGGTCAGTGCCCATCACTGCTCTTCCCTGACAACGGGTAGAGAAATCAGTTTGGGTCCCCAGGAAGGTCCCCTCCAGCTCCTTCCCCTGCACATCTCAACACATGGAGCCACCACTCAGTCCCGCCTGGGGACATCACACTACACAGAAACCTGGATGGGGCACCCTCCCTCCAAGGATCCCAAAGAGACAAACACTGGAGATGCCAGGCTGCCTTCGGTTTTACCTGTAATTTGTCAGCTTTAGCTCTCATTTCCACGAGCTTTTTCTCTTTTGAGTCTATCTGCAAGCCTTCCTCACACCATGCTATTGCTTCCAAGAAATTCTTTAGCTCCATGTGACAGAGAGCTCCTGGAAGGATCAATATTGTTAGTTTCCAGTGCTGGTGTCAGTTTACAACTACTACAAAAGTGTGATTATAAAGACAGAGTTAGGCCTGGTGCTTTTGCACTAAACTTGTTTTGTCTTGCGTGGTCATGTTCAACCAGGAACTTCCAGCAGTTCAGTTGAGAAGAAAATTTAAAATATTTCATCAGTTCTTTTATCACTTAGTCACAGGAATCAGCAGAATTACGCTAAAAGTGTCTGTTACAAACAAAATATTATCATTGTAATTAACATTTCAGTATTTATCTTGTTAGGAAAAATAAAAGGGGGATTTCTATGGAGTGGGAAAAAAGAACAGACCCCAAAAACAGCATTGTGAAAAACAAGAAAAGTTATGCTGTACTCTACAGAAACAGTTCCAGTGCCTCTGATAGATACAGGAGATGAAGAACAAAAGGATATTTTGATTGAAAATGCAAAGCAAAAGGCAGAGCTCTGTTTTGGGGAGAAACAGCCAATAACAAGTGAAGAGATCTCTTCCAGTAACTGCTTTCCCTTTCTGGAACGAATTCTGTCCAGAAACAAAGTGTGATGCCCACTCACTGTAATTTAAGCTTTATAAACACAACTATTACACACCCAGAAACATGGAAGGAAACAAGGCAACAAGTAACAACAGCCTGTTTCAGGGCTGGTGACAATAACAGCACAACCAGTAAAGTTAACATCAGCCAACTGTTTGGAAAGGATGTCCCTGGTGCTCCATGCAGAAGCACCAGCTTTAACTCTCACCTCTTATGATGGCTTTGAGGTGGGTGGGCTTCAGCTTTTTGGCTTGGATGGCATCATTTAGAGCAGAACGGTAGTTACCTGTAAAGCAAGTAAAAGTGCTCAGAACCTTTCACTGGTATTTAAAATCCAACCAGATACCAAGGTGACAAAATAGTTTATGCAGAGGCCCCGCAATTCACCGTTTCTGCAGTCACAGCAAGGTGAAAGGAGGGTTAAAAAAAGAGCAAACTAAGAACACGAAGTGAAAGGACAGGGATCAATCATTCAGGTGAGAGGTAAATAACACGGTGTAAGCAGACCACCTCCCTGCTGCAACACACAGCAGCACATCAAAAGGCCCAGAACACCTTCCCTGCTGCATGGCCACTGTTGGTTGGAGGGTGGTAGCTGTAAGAGAATCACAGAATTATGAAGGTTGGTAAACACCTCCAAGATCATCAACTAATGGTTTTAAACTAAACGAGGGTAGACTTACATTAGCTATAAGGAAAAAATTTTTTACAATGGGAGCGGTGAGGTACTGGCAGAAGTTGTCCAGAGAGGTGGTAGGAGCCCCATCCCTGGAAACATTCAAGGCCAGGTTGGACGGGGCTCCGAACAAAACTGTTTAGTTGAAGATGTCACTGCTCCTTGCAGAGGGGTTGGACCAGATGGCCTTTAAAGGTCCCTTCCAACCCAAACTAGTCTATGATTCTAAAAATCACTGTTTTTGCCCGGTCCTGGGGCCAAGGCTCGAGCAGCAGGTAACAGCTGGAAGGAGCAGAGAACAAACCCTGCACGCTGCCATGTGCTGAAGCGAGCCAGGTCTTCAGGGTTCGAGGAGCCTCCTTCCCACGGATAAGCTACTTTCTCTGCCGTATCACAAAACCAGAACAAACAAAAAGGAAACCCCAAATGGGGAGGAAAAGCAGCTCTGGAGGGCGGACCCGCGCTCCCAGGCGGTCGGAGGCCCCTTACCCACGTGGAAATGGGCAGCGGCCCGGTTCGTGAGCAGCACCGCGTCCAGCTCGGCGTCCCCGCACCGCCGCCGCAGCCCCTCCGAGTAGGCGGCCACCGCTCTCCCGTAGTCCTTCTCCTTGAAGTACTCGTTCCCTTCGTTCTTGTACATCCTGGCCAGCTCTGCTGGGGATGCAGCGGGGTCAGGGTGGGGCAGGGACAGCCCGAGCCCCGGCCCGGCAGGGCAGCCCCGCCCGGTGCGCACCCGCGGGGCTCCGCTCCTCGTCGAACAGCAGCGACTGCAGGCAGGCGAGCTCGGGCTGCCGCGCCGCGTCGATCTCGGCCGGGCAGCGCTTCATGAACATGGGGATGGCCTCCAGCTCCTGCGGACGGACAGACGGACACACACACAGCGCCCTGAGCTCGGCCCGCCCGGCCCCGCGCCCGGCCCCGCCGCCTCACCTGCTCCCACGTGTCGGGGTGCAGCGCTCCCCGGTACCGCGGCGGCCCCGCGGCTCCGGACACGCCGTCCTGCTCGGCCTCCGCCATGCTCCCGCTGCTGCTCCCGCTGCCGCCCGGCCCCGCCTGCGACCGCCCCCGC
>WAAG01005974.1:104754-157798 GCA_013390105.1 Tichodroma muraria
ATTAGGAGAAACTTCATCAGAAGGGTTGTATTGGAACAGCCTGCTCAGGGAAGTGATGGACTCACCATCCCTGGAGAGATTCAGCAGGCGGTGGACATAGCACCTCGGGACACGGGTTAGTGGTGGCCTTGGCAGCTCAGGTTAACTCAATGGACTCAGTGATCTTAAAGGCCTTTTCCAACCTAAACGATTCTGTGATTTTATTACAGTGGCACTGCTGTTGCTCATGATCTCTAGCTCTCAGACCGAGGAGCTGTGGCTCAGGGTGAGGTGCCCCCCTCCAAGCAGCTCCCTGTCCCCTCAGTGTTGCTGGGGTGGCACCAAGCTGTTCCTCACGGGAGCTCCAGGGCCTGCCATGGCAAGCTTCCACCTTCATGGGACCCAGGTGTTCCCAAAGAGATGCAAACAGAGGAAAGTCACCTTCCTTTGTCTCTCTCAGAATCCTTCATGCTGAGAACGTGGCAGCGAGGGGAGCCCTCTGTCCCCCTGTGCAGCCTTGGCTGTCCTGTGCTCTTGAAAGAGGCCATGGCCAGTCTGCCCCTGCCAGGCAGTGAGGGGATGGCTCCCACAGCCACACAAGGCTACAGGTGCTGGAAAAAACAGCTTCCAGGGACCTGTACCCAGAGGGAGGAACGTCCCCAGCCCTGTGGGGGAATATGGGCTGATTCCAGCTCAGCCTCAGCACCTGGCACACCTGCAGGACACCGTGCCTGGCTCTGACGTGAGCTGGACTTGCCTCTGCTCACCTAGAGCCATCACCAGGGCTGCTCAGATAAACTCAATGCAGCAGAGATGGCAGATTCAGAGAGGAGGCGTTTAAGGGACTTTACTCAGCAGCTCTATGACCCCTTCTTTGGTGAGGAACAAAACCTCGCCAGCGTTCTGACTCCAAACCTCAAAGACCGGGGGGTCCTCACAAATCCTCTTCCCAGCCACGACCACGTAGGGATAGCCCAGCCTTTTGGCATCCTTCAGCCTTTTGCCGATGGTCAGCTGGGTCCGGTCGTCCAGCACCGAGTCGCCGGCGAGGTGGGGCAGTGCTTGGGCCAGGTCATCGTACACCCGCTCCAGCAGCGCCGCTCCCTCCTCCTCCTCCTTGCTGCCCCTCTTGGGGGGGATGAAGCAGAGCTGGTAGGGTGCGATGAGGCTCGGCCAGCGGATGCTGTCCTCAGTGGAGAGCACCTCGATGGAGGCCGCCAGGATGCGAGTGACGCCCAGGCCGTAGCAGCCCATTTCCGCCAGCTGGGGTTTGTTCTCGGCGGAGAGGAAGACGGCGTTGGCGACGGAGGAGTACTTTGTGCCCAGGTAGAACGTGTGCCCCACCTCGATCCCCTTGGTCTCGCTGAGTTTCTCCCCGCACGTGGGGCACGAGGTTTGCTCCCCGTTTAGTGTCTCCACGTTGGCCGCAAAATGTCCCTGAGGGCACAGCACCAGCCTGTCCTCGCCGATGTCTGCCGGGAGCTGGAACTCGTGGGATGTGGTGCCACCGATGCTGCCCGTGGCCGCCTGCACCTTGACGAAGGGCAGGCCCAGGCGGGTGAAGAGGCTGCAGTAGGCACCACAAACCTGCTCGTAGGTGCGCCGAGCCGCCTCCTCGGAGGTGTCGAAGGTGTACATGTCCTTCATGTAGAACTCCCGGCTGCGCAGCAAACCAAACCGCGGCTTGGGCTCGTCCCGGAACTTCCTGGTGACCTGGTAGAGGCGCAGTGGGAGCTGCTTGTAGGACAGGCCGCTCTGCGAGGCCACCAGCGCCGTCACCACCTCCTCGTGCGTGGGGCCCAGGCAGTAGCCGTGGTTGTGCCGATCCACCAGCCGGAACAGCTCCGGCCCCATCTGGTCCCAGCGGCCGCTGGCGCGCCACAGCTCCGCCGAGCACAGGCTGGGCAGGTTCAGCTTCTGCCCACCCACGGCCTGCATCTCCTCGTCCATCACCTGGATCAGCTTCTCCATGGCGCGGACGGTGGGCGGCAGGTAGCAGTAGCAGCCGGGGCTGGTGGGGTGGATGAGCCCCCCTTGCAGCATCAGCCGCTGGCTGCGGCAGGTGGGCTCCCCGGGCCGGCCCTCGGACGCTGCCTGGCCGCCCATGGGAAGGGCCAGCGGCTGGAAGAGCTGCGAGAGCAGCAGGCGCCGGGCCCTGCCCGGAGTGCCACCGTGCCGGGCCCGGATCCCGCGCTGACAGGCGCCCAGCGCCGGGAGACGGCACTTCCTCAGCAAGGCCTCCATGGCGGGGACGGAAAGGGCCCTGCAGAGGGGGACCAGGACAGAGCAGGGGTCAGCGCTGACCGTACAGCACGGGTCTGCGGCCACCCTGACACCCACACGTGCACCAGAGCTCACACGTACCCACACACACCGGGGGCACACACGTGAACGCTCTCCGGGATACACAGGTACCCCTACACAGACACGTGAACGCTGCACAGGCACACCCGCACCCCCATGTGCACACCTGCACGGCCGGCTGGCATACAGGTACCCATCACACCTGAGTGACACACGGTGCGTTCACACAGCCCTGCACACCCCCGGGACACACAGGTACCCGGACCCGGGCACACCTGCACACACACGTGGCTGCACGCACACCCGGGTGCACAGGCCCGAACACCTTCTGGGATGTACAGGTACCCCTGCACGGTCATGGACACATAGGGATGCCGCGGGGGAGCACCTGAGTGCACGCACCTGAGCACACACTCACACCCCAGCACACACTCACCCGAGCACGCGCACACCCGAGCACACACACGTGCACGCGCACACGCGCACTCGCACTTACACCCGCGGGGGCGCGCGCCCGGCCCCGCCGGCGCGGCCAATGGGAGCCCCTCCCTGTCACGTGGGCGGACACACGCGGCAGATGGGCGGGGCGCGCCGCTCTCTATGGTTCCGCCGGGCGCGGCGAGCGCCACCTACCGGCCGGGAGGAGTGGCTGCATCGGGGGGGTGGCCCCAGGACGGGGACAGGGCTCACGCAGGACTGGCGCCACCAGGATTCGGGCGTCCCTTCCTAATTAACAAGGGCTTGGAAAGCTGAGAAGGTCCTGGTTGTCGGGAAAGGCTGCTGCTGTGGGACTTGCTGCCGTCCCACCGGCTCAGAGGGACAGTGACCACTTGTCCAACCTGTCCGTGGAAGAACTGACATTCATCACTTCAAACAGCACCTTTGCCAGCTCCATCCTCCCCCGCTGCTCATGGCTTTGGGCAGCTGGCTCGTGTCCAGAGCGTGGTCATGGCAGACAGCTCTCAGCCCGCTGTAAATTCCTCGTCTTTCTGAACCCACTGCTCCATCTCTGCCTCGGCGTTTCTTCAGCCTCACCTGCCCAAAGTGGTGTCTGCAGGAAGCACCTCAAGGTCTCAGTGGAGCCACAGTGCCCAGGTCAATGACCTGCCCAAAGCACTCGGGTGCCAAATGTTTTCTGTTTGTCCCTGGGGAGCTGCAGTTTGCGACTGGCATCATCCAGGTCAAACTCCACAGCTTGGCCCAGGAGTTTAATCCACCAGGAACGGTTCTTGCACAGTGTCCATGTAACAGTAAAAAACGGCAAATAGAGCCAGGACAGGACAAAATGGGTCCTTGAAAGCAACGGGCCCATCTGCTTCCCCTTCCAGGCTCAGTCCCAGGGCAGCATGTCCCGAGTGTTCAGGGGCACAACCACTTGGAGGGTGCCTGGAGGAGGGCTGAGAGATGAAAAGCCACCTTCTTAGCTCATTCCAGCTTTCTCCAGTCCAGACATCGCCTGGCACCCAGTGACCACCTCCACACTGCACTTCTCAGCCTCCTCCCTCAGCTCACAGGGAGTTTAACATCTCTGGAGCACACAGTAAGGTGCTCCACTGGAGGAGACAGCACTTCAATGAAGAGTTAAATAATCCTGTTTAAATATAGCGAAATTAGAATGAATCCTTATTTTTAAAATGGGATTTGAAGAAATCTTCACAATTCTTCTATAATGTGAAGTCCTCATGTGCATTCCTGTTTATAGAGGGCTGGAAATGGGCAAAAGCAAGGAATTAAATAGCACATCTTTGACGCTCTGGGTTATCTGGAAGCATTAAAGTCATTAAACAGTTGAGCCAGTTCTGCCAGGTGACTCACACTGTGTGCCCAGAGGGACCTGTGGGAGTCCCTCAGCAGCTCAGTGCTAGAGCTGGGATCTGGCCCAGATTTCCTGGCTGACAGGTGGCAGCTTCCCTCCCAGACCAGCCTTCACTGGTTTTGTCTGGCAATGACTTCTCCCTATGTGTTTGTCACCACAATGAGACGGGCACTGCACGAGAGGTGCTGTGGCTGTCTCGGAGGCTGCAGGATCGGGATGGATCCCTGGGGGAAGGGGATTTGCTCACACCTTGGACACCCAGGTGCTGCTGTGTGTGCCTGGAGACCTCCAGAGCCACACTGCAAATCCCTTTGTCCATCTCTTGCTTGCCCAGGAATTGTGAGATTTTCACAGGCAGTTCAGGACAGGAGGGTTGTCTCCATTGCTATTGTTGGGGCCAGAGAAGTGAAATACATTTCCATCGGTGACTTATTACCTGTTGTGCTGATCAAAGGGACAAAACCATCTTGGATTGATTCGCCGGGGCAGGGTTTTAACCAGGAGGGTTTAAGGCTGCACAGGAGATGCGGTCTGTGGGGAAAGCTGATCTCTTATTAAATCAGGACTGAACGCGGGGCTCAGCTCAGGGGTTGTGTGCCTGAAAGCCTGTCTGGGCTCCTTATTTTTTCCAGCTGTGCTGGGGGAGTCTAATAAAGGTACCGCTGTCCCTGCAGCCTTTCACCAGACTGCTCCCCCGCTGCTTTGCTGGGGCTGATTTATGGCATCGGGGCCAAACGCGTGGCCTGAGAGGGGCGTGCCCTGCACACGGTGACACTGAGGGACTCAGCTCCTGTCTGGGGCCTCCCTCCTTGCCCCGAGGGATTTCCGGGAGGAAAAATGCTGAGGATGGGGAGAAGATAAATGAAAGACCAAGCAGGCAATAACAGCTGTCTTGAATCAGTCCCTGGCAAAGCAGCAAAGAGATCAAGGGGCCAGTGTTAAGAGTAGCCGCTGGGCTGGTGGAATACGGTTCTTCCCTTTCCAGCAGCATCCCCAGGTAGCACCAGGCCAGGGCTAGGGGAGAGAACTCAGGGCAGGTGAGAGGCCAAGTCATTCAGTGGTCAAACCTCTCGCCATCCTGCAGAGGATTTGCAGTTTGGGCTTGGGGTTGGCACAGAGTGGTGGCACATCCCATCTGCCCGTGGCCGTGCTCCTACACAGCTTGTAGGGTCCATGACCCCACAGTGCTGGCTCAGACCCTTGGCTCATTGATTTGATCCTGTCCCGTGATAGTACTGTAACTGCTGGACAATGTTTTTATGCCCAGTGGAGTGGTGGCTACAGTCTTGCCTTTGATTTGCCCCTTGGGGAGTTGCTGGAGAATATAAAATTACTGCACACCTCCTGCACCCTGGCAGCTACCCATGGTGCAGGTGCTCCCTCCAAGGTAACCCTCAGGTGCTCTTAGACAGCTCCTCCTGAGCAGAAAGCATTTGTTTTTTTCCCTGCCAGGACCCTGCTGTTTTCCAGCCCTGTCTGCACAGGGGAGGGGACATTCCCTGGGGAATGGAGATGCTGGGTACCACGGTGATGGTTGCCATGGCAAGGGCTGCCACCATCCCCATGGCCCTTGGGGACCAGAGCTGTCAGCATATGGCTGCAGGCAGTCCTGGGGACATGGGCAGCCAGGTGAGAGCTGCATGTGTGGGGGGAGCTGGACTTACTGATGTAGGTAGCTCTTCTCATCTCCCAGACTGTCTGTGCCTGCTGGGAAGCAGCTCCTGGCACAGAGACTTTTTACACAGGATGGTCCAGGACACCCAGCTCTAGTTGGGAGCAGCCTGGGGTGGAAGCACGGGATGTGCTGAGCTCCCAGCACGGAGCACACGCTGCCCACAGGCAGGTGAGCCTGGCAGAAGCTCAGCAGTGACCACATTACCTCTGCCTGCATCCTCAGGCCTTTGCCCTTTTCAAGGGATGCTTGGACAACCCTTCCCATTATTTTTGCTCTGTTTCACCTTCAAGCAAGTGGATGCACTTCATGGATGAGGGCAGCTGGGTTTGAGTCCTTTTAGGTGCCAGGAGCTCCTTATATCCTCAAAAAAGTCATACTCTGCTGCTTAAAAGCCAGTTTTTCCTCTAGCAGCATCAGCAGATCATTGCAGAGCCAGTGCAGGTAGGAGCCCTTCCCTCAGTACCCATTCCTGGAGCTGTATTCATCTTGGCAGCTTCCCCACGGAGAACCAGAACAAAGCCTAAAGGGCTCAAAGCAGACAGGGAAAGCTTTAGTCTGAAATAGTCCACCTTGGCTAGGGATGAACAGCAGGAATCCACATGGCTTCTCTCCTTTATCCAGCCGAGTGAGGAACAGGCAGCTTGAAAGAGGTCAAGACATCTTCGTAATTGGTGGGGAACTTTCAGATTACACTTGAGTGGGGAGGTTGTGACACTGCTGCCCTTCACTGCAGCTGGCAGTAGGTGACTGGTGAGTATGCTCATGCCTGCAGGGATAATCAACTCTTTATGGCCTGCTGTGGCCAGAGCTGCTCCTGGAGGAGACTGGCTGGGCTCACACCGGGTACTGCGTCCTCCTCCCTCCCCTGTGGTTAAAATGTGCCACTGTTGTTGTATCACTTGCTAAGGTGAGTGGCTCTGATGCTGGCACAATCAGCCTGGTCCTCAGGGGGTTTCTCAAACTGGGGGAACCTCAGGAGCAGCCAGGAGCCTGCAATTCACATGACAGTGGCTGATGGGACCTGGGGAGGTCCAGGAGCAAAGGACAAGAGAGAGAAACTGCTGGAATTGTACCATGCCTTCCCTGGAATAGATAGGGCCAACAAGAAGCATGACAGAGAGGATTCCCTGTCCTCTCTCTGCCTGGATGAACACAGACTTAAAGGAGGGGGGCAATGACACTGCAACTGAGCAGTAATTAACTGTTTTCGGCTGGGACTTTAGGGAAATTACATACAAGAGAAGAGGATGCCAGATCCTGCACATCCTCCCAAGGAAGGTGTGATGGCACACGCAGCTCACTCAGGGTTAAACACATCCTTTCAAACTCTGCTACTACTTAGAGGAGTTGCACATACCTGTTATGGGTGGTGTTACCACACCCGAGTAGCCCCAGGTTCACCACAACTCCACAGAGAACTGGGTCTGAAAAAGTGCTAAAGTGCTACCATAGCAAAGATAAGCAGGGAATGAAAATGGCAAAGGAGAAAGCGAGATGAGCAGAAAATGTCAGTAGCAATAAAAGCTGGCCATAAAAATGTACTGGGAGCATGTTGGTTCTCCTAGAGTTAAGTTTATCAGGTCTTGTACAAGTGTTTAGACCAGACAGGAATAATTAAATCTAGGTGTAATTACATGTTAATGTGTCTGATTAAGTATGCTAATTAATCTGCAGTTATCCTTTGGTGGGGGGAGATAATGGAACCCAGGTAAAACTACAGCAATTTAAGGAAATCCTGGCTATTGTTCCGAAGGAGGAGGGCTCTGAAGGGAAATGCCTGAGCAGTGATGTAAGTGAGGGAGGGTACAGAAATGCTGCTGGGGTAATAGAGGAGGATTGTGAAATGCAGCCTAAGCCAAGGCCAGCGGAGCGCGATTAAAGATACAAAGGGCTTTGGCACCTGAGCTGCAGCTTCAGCAGGGCTGAGGCACTTGGCAGCCTGGCTTTCTCCCTGGGAAAAGAGCAGTGTACACCCTGGAAGAAGGTGTACCAGCTGTGATCAGGGAGGGGCAGGAACACCTACCACTGAGCCTACAGAGCTGCCATGAAGGCATGTACCAAGGAGATAGAAGAGGCGGGTGTGAAACGCCTCAGGCTGAAGACTGCATTGAGTCTTTGCTCTCACTTCTGGCTGCTCCTTCAAGGCAGGGATTAGATTTATTAGCATGAAATGAGAAGAATGAAGTAACTACCCATAGGTAGCACCTAAATGCAAAATGGGAGTTTGCTCTCCTTGGACAAAATGTCGCAGGGAAAGAACCAAGTGGTGTGTGTATAAGAAATCGGGACAATCGGCATCTTGAAGCTGTGTAGGCATAGTGGGGCATACTGAAGGGTTAAAGGCTCAGCAATGAGGTGTTTCTTTTATTGTAGGTGTGTCTTGGGGCAAAGATAAGTGAAGGCTCAGAGACTTCAAAGACATTCCTACCAACATCACCTCCCACCACCTCCCTCACAATGCCTTGGGTCTCTCACCCACTTTTCTCAGTAATCGCTGGCCATGTGGAACACACAAGAAATGATAAACAGCTGTTCAAAAGTAAGCAATCACTCATTAGAAGACATCCCTTGGAACAGTACGCCGGCCAGAGCTTTATTTTCAACAGCCTGTACAACCAAAAACCAAGAGCAACAGCAATGATGTGTGTGCATGTGTGTGACTGATACAGTGCAGTACCCAATCACAGCATACGAAGTTTGCCAATAAATTAAGGAGTGAAAAAACAAACACAGTGCATACCTAAAGATCATCAGTACATAAGTGAAACACAGCCTAAGTAGAAGTATTTGCATATCCTCTAGCTGTTTGAACATTGCCCTTTCAAAGCTAACCAAACCATTCTTGCTCTGTGCAGACTATCATACAAGCACTGGGCTAAATCCTAGCTTCACCCCAGGGACAATTCCCTCGTAGGGGCAGGAAGGCAGGTCACACCCTGAGAATCAACACTTGCCTTCCTGCGTACCCCTGGTGCAGCCAGGAGGCGTGGCAGGCACTCCTGGATCACTGACACAGCTCCAGGGCTCGGGCAGCACTGAGGACACTCTGCACTGGCTGTGTCTCCCCATGGAACGCTGCCCCGGCGCAGGATTTGAGGGGGTACCTTACTTGCACACAGTGTGCATCACTGAGTAACAGCCCAAGCTTATTCCTGCTACTGCTTTATCATTGGTTTCATCTGGACCTTAAACATCCATCTATCAATAAATAAAATCATTGGTTTAGCACACATAATAAAATTACACCTCCCACTGGTAACTGTTTGAGAAGTTCTCCGTGTTACCCCCTACACAAGCCTCAAGAAAATGACTTTCTTTTCCCTCAGGCTCAGTAAGGTTTCAAGTAACAATTTTCAGTACTGCTTGGACAAGACACAGGCTCGGTTTGGAACCCTGATTCTGGCTACAGGGTCAAAACATTCCCACACTTCTACACTCAACTGTATCAAGTCCATGACTGTGCCATTTTCACCTGCAAGCAGCAGAAGAGGGAACTAACAGTACTTGCTGTTATTTCCTCTCCAGGTGACTGAAACAGTCCTTTTACAAAGCCTATCAACCTAACCCAGTGAAAATGAAAAGCAAAAACGTCACTCAAGTCAGAACCAAAGCCTGTGTGTATCAAGGTTCACATCAAGAGTTCTTATCCACAGCCACTTTTCTCTAACAAACCTCCTATAGACGCAGCCTTGACTTCCTTCTACAGGCCAGGACAGAACAGTCTGAGATAAGCCAGATCTTCCTCCAACTGAGTACTTATAAGGCACTAAAATTAAGCCACAACCAAAAAACCCCAAAAAACACAAACCCAAAAGAAACCCAAACAAACTGCCCCACAAAGAAATTAAAATTTGGCTATATGAAATAGCAGCAATTTTTTTTTTTTTTCAGTGGTCTATGAAGCCAGAACATTGATACTTTGGGGCAAAAAACCAATGCACTGCTGGCCAACTACAAAACACCTAAAAACCTACATCCATTCGCACTTCATAATCAAAATCAGTACAAATCTGATAGGCACAAGTAAAAAGCATCTTCTTCACACCTCAATGCTCAGTTTTCCAGCAGAAGCCAGGCCTGGGGAGCTCAGCTGCTGTGCAGGACAACGTGAGCAGCCCAGCACCACCACCAGGCAGCTGGAGGATGATGGAGTGTGGATGAGCCACTGCAGAGCTGCTCCAGGATACTGACTGGAGGCAAATGTTTTTAACTACATGATTAATTAGACAACGTGTTCAGCTTTGGCACCTATTTCTGAGCCCTCCCTCCTGTTTTCAGAAGTCATGTTAAATACAGCTGCAGTACACAGCTGGTGTAACTCCAGTGTCTTCATCCATTCCCATTATTTTTCTTCTGCTTGGAAATAGGTGAACTCACCTATGTCACTACATTAGATTCAAAGGCTAGCACTTCAGATTTCTTAAAAACAATCACTCTGAGTTTGGAAAACTAGTTTTAAAACATACGAAGAAATACTAAACATAAACATGTAAAGCAGGAATTCATACCTTTAAACATCAATAAGCATGAGCTTATTTGGAGAGCAATAAAGCTTTTTTTTTTTTTTTTTTAAATGATATACTGACTAGCTATAGGTAAGTTCCTCTTTCCCTGATTGCTTGGTGAGCTCAGCCAGGCTCAGTGCCTTGCAGCTTTGCAGATTTTGTCATACACTTCTGGAAAGGCATCCTTGCAATTCATCTGCTCCCTCAGCTTGTGGTACAAGGAGCCATCAAACATATCCCAGAACTCCTCACGGGTCATGTAACAATCTGCATATAGCATCTGGAAACTGGAGAGAGGGGAAAAAGAAGAGACAGATTCACTATTAATTGAGCCACAAGATTTGACATAGAATATTAAAAAAAAAATTCAGTGCAAGCTACGAATAGCAAATACTTAACAAAACAAAAACATCAACAATGCTTTTAAAAAACGAGCAAATACAATAGCTCACATGGATTATGCTGGGACACTCAGCCAATTATGCTTTGTGGATTTAGTATTTTTTTTCTGCCTATTTTCTTAGGATCCATGTAGGTACAATCATAGAATCTCATATTTGCCTGCATTACAATATCCATTCAAGACAGATGTAACAATACATCCTTTGACTTTTTCATTTCTCTGGACATTGAGAATAGAACTAGGGAAAGCAAGACACCATCAAATGAGACCAGGCTAAGAAGATAAATTCATAGTGTAAACAAAGCATGGTGTAACAAAGGTCCATTTACAAATTAAATCCTTCTTTAGCTGCGGACTCTTCCTCACTTCCATACTGTGCTCTCTAAGCTGAAGCTACCATCAGAGTACAGCAGCAAACCACAACCTAACATAAAAGCTCTACTGTTTTGTGTGATTACAAAACTGGAAGATTAAGCATTTATCATTTCCCAGTGACAGGTAAAAACCAGACCAAACTTTGTCAGTAAAGAGCTTTAAATTAAAATCTTAATTTCAAGTTAATGAAAAAAAAAAAAGCTTAAAATTAACTTTGGGTTGCTTTTTCTCTGGCAAATCACTTCATGCAGCTCAAAGTCATTCGCAGTCCCCAAATCATCTCGAAGCAGCCTTGCCATTACTGCTCAGCCACATGGGACATGATCACTGTTAGACTGAGAAGTAGGTCAAAATAGAAATGGGGATAAATTATACTGATGGTGTAAAAATACCACGTAGTTGCTTTTTGTTCCTGAGAAACCAGCCTGTGGCTGCTTCTCCACTGACACCGCTCCAGCAAATTAGGCTGGCTCGAGTCCGTGACAGATGGTGGGCACATGCCTCACGCCCACTGTGGTCCTGTGTAATAAGAACCCAGGCAGGGAAAAGGGAGCTCTGGAACACAAGTTTTGAGGGAGGAAAGAATGCCACCAGCACACAGGGACTGACTCCAGGGACAGCCAAGGCTGAGCCCCTGGGCAAGGACATCCCGCTGCAAGGACGGGGCAGAGCCGCTCCACGATGCTGCAAGGACTGCAGGGAGAACAGTCCCAAGGGCAGGCAGGGAAGCTGTCCAAACTTTTGGGATTCCTGAATGATGTATTCCAAGGATGTATTTTGTAGCAGCAGACTCTACTCCCAGAGCAGCCTGGAGCTGAAAAGGTGACCTGAAGTCACCCAGCTCCCAACCACACCGCAAGAACTTCAGCCAGCATATCCTTTTGTTTGGTTGGTCTCGCAATCAAATAAAGTGAAATCACATATAAAACTAACCAAAATTAGAAAATTAAATTAGTTTTCAATTATTGTAGTTGTTAAATCAATGCAATATTAAAGTTCTGTGGGATAAATAACGTGATAAAACCACATGGGTGTGAATTATATGACATTATCACTATGCTGAGGAGTGGGGTCCTTACCCGTGCACGCTTCTTACAAACTTTTCCATTTGCCTCATTGAAGCCCTGGCTTCAAATTGTTTGCTTTTGGGCTCTCCATAAGCTCCTATATCCACGTAGAGTTCAGTTTCATTTCCTTTGGGATGGACCATACCAGGATTGTTGGGCAATACGAAAGGACATAACCAAATAGGGTACACCTGCAGGGGCAGGAAAACACTTCATCACTTATTTTTAACACAATCAACCTTTAAGCTCTTTAATAAATGTGGCAAAAGGAAGAGTGAAGAGAACTTCCTTCCCAATATCAGACTGAAACCCTTGCTTTCAGCTCTTCCTTCCCAGCTGTCCTGGGGCTGTTTTTAGCTGGACTTTCTAATGACCATAACACAAATAGATTGAAAATGTCCTCCTAGAATTACATCTCCTCCCCTTAAATATTTGAAATCAAAAGAAAAAAAACCCCAAGCCCTACAAACAAACCACCCCTGATTTCAAAGCAACAACTGAATAAACATTCTGAGCAAAAAGAGAAGGAAGTGTTTTCTTTTCCAGGTCAGTCCGAAATCGAAATTATCAAAACTGAAATTCTACACTAACTAAAATAAATTCAGAAATAAAAGCAAGAAAGGGAAATGAAGTTCCACAGTTGGTGTTTATTGAGACCACCAATCATTTTAGGTGAAGATCAGTTCAAACGTTAGTAAGTGATAAAATCTTTTAGAAGTGTTGGCTTCTACCAAAGCTCGAATATTTTATTTAATTCTTCTCTTTTTCAGAAAGCCGTGTTTATTTCTGCTGCAGCCTTGCATCATGGAGTCACAAAGCACAGCACTCCCCAGGACACAATAATGACCTTTTGCACAAGCGGGACGTTACGTCTTAAGATCAACAGTCACAGTTCTTATCACAAACAGCCCAAGATTTGCCGCGTTCTAAGGAGATGTGTTCTTACGTTAAGGTCAACGTGGAAGGTCTGGATTGATTTTTCAAGGCTCTTCATTGGCACCAACATGTCCTGCACAACGTGGTGCTGCTCGTACAGCTTCCGAATGGCCTCCCCCTGGGTGAGCTTTAACAGAGAGATTTTGGGGGGGACCATCCAGCCGAACAGGTAACGGAACACGGGGTTATTGCCAAAAGGAATGATATCCTGCAGAGAGCAAAGAGAAAGAGTTTGACTGAAGAATGGGTAAGTGGACCAAAAGAACACTTCAGAGTCCTCAGGGCAATGTAAAGCCAGATTTTCAGTAGATTTAATTGCTGATACTTTGCTGAAGTACTAAAACACAAATCAGAGGGGCCTGGACTGCACTTGGCTGCAGAGGCTTGCCCCAAGCCTCCTCTGGTTACCAGTTTTCATACAATTTTCAGCTGTATGAATCACAACATACCCAGCCCCAAATAATTTCAGAGAATTAAGTTCAGAGAGCAACAGGCTATTATCTTGCAACAGCCAAGGGAGAAGTGCACAAGGAGCTAACCTTACAAAAGTTTTGCAAGAATAACCAAATTTCTCAAAAGCATTTTAAAGCTGTAAAATTTTAATTACCACCTGCACAGCCAATTCCTGTTTACCTCCTGCAGGAGCTGAAAGGATCTGGTACCTCACTCCAAAGACTCAAAATGTAGTAATGGGAATATTTCATGTCAAATAGTTTTGTGTTAGTACACCAGGCAATAAACACATTTATGAAATTCTAAGTAATAACCTGACTACATAATTACTTCAGGTGGGGCAGTTTTTCAGCCAGAATTTCACATTCATGTTTTTTCCACCATCAGAATTTGAAAATCACTCAGTAGGTACAAAAATTTAATGCCAAAATACATACTTAATGTTTAAATTCAGAAAAGCACTAAACCAAAAATAAGGAGTTTCTGATACAACGCCTTATATGTGAAGAAGTGTCTTTGGATTTGCTGTACCCAAATGCAGGGCTTGTAAATTTGCCATAAACTTTACCCTTTTTTTTTTTCTGCCATGAAAGAGAGAAGTTGCTGCCAAGGGGAAGAAGGCACATTGTACCTATGCTGTGAAAAGGCAGAGTACCTTCCTGCAGATCTATCTGAATTTTGGAACTGGCCTTACTTGGAGCTCCCAGAAGATACTGCGGGTATGTCTGTGGTAATAATGTCTGGAAGGAATGTATTCTATTCCAGTCCTGTCAGCTTTCAAGTACTTCTCCACATGCTTAAAGAACCATGGCTTGTAGTAGTTGCCAATTCTGTTTATCTACAAGAAAACATGCATTCGTTAGATAACAATTACACCTTGCTAGACAACAGAGTATGTCCCCAAATTCCTTTCCTGGGAGGAATCTGTGTTATACCCTCTGGAAAAGATGTCACAAGACATCTAGGGAGCCTTCACCACCTGCAAGGCTTCTTCTTGCCTTTCTTGCCATTAAGGTTTAAGTAAGGCTTGCCACTGACAAGCTATTAAAGAGCCCATGAATGTGACAGAGCTGAATTCCTAAAATGCCAATCTCTAAACCCATCATTAATCCAAAACCTTACATGGCAGAGAGGAAACATCCAGGTGGAGGGTTCCATGAACACTTAGCATGACCCTCCTGTGCATGCCCCTGATGTGTTTTTATTAATATTAACAGAACTAAAAGCTTGCTGGGAAGAGAGTTACTCTGAGTAACTGCAGTTCAAAGCAGCATTGTTCAGTCTAAGAGAAAAAAAATCTTTCTCTTCCTCCTCAGCTACAGCAGTGAGGTACTTCAGGCTGTAGACTGAATTATTTACTAGAACAATGAAACCAGTGGGTCATTTCTCGTCAACAAAAGAGATTTAGAGAACACACAATGTTACAGTAAGAAGGGGTTATACTTTCAAATATTCTCATGGACTGATCCAAATTTTAATCCTATGTTAAGAGGTTGTTCCAATTTTATAATGGTTTTATCCTAGTACAGCTTCAGTTAGACTTCAAGAGTATTTTTTTCATTGTGAGTAACTTCCCTTTAGTTACCTTGCTTTGTTCAGCTTCATCAGTCAAGACTCCTGTCATGATGACTGCTTCATCCAAGGAATACATAAGTCCTTCCACAAAACTATTCTCCTTTTTCTTAGACTCTTCAGCGAACTTCTCACAAATCTTCTGCAGTCCTCTTACTGGCTCGTAATGTATTTTGACATATTTCTTGGCAGGAATCATTTTTATTTCTGCTGCAACCAGGAAACCCAGAGTACCACAAGACCAAGGCACTGCATAAAATAGGTCTGAGTTTTCAGTCTGCAAAAAGTATGTCATACTAAATCATATATCCACACCAATAACTGTCAATGACATTGTAAATGATAGCAAAGTAACATTTTGTCTTACTGGTGAACATCTCACAAGGCTTCCATCAGCAAGAACAAGTTCATAGGCCACACAGGTGTGCTGAAAAAGTCCATAGATATGGGATGAAGACTCAATGCCAGTTCCCATGATCAGGCCACCTTATCAAGAGAGCACACAACAAACCAAATGAAACACACTCCAAAATGCGGGCGATCTATGAGAGCAAACCCCCACTTTATAAGCTTTCTTATAATAAATACCACAAAAAACATAAGGTTCAACACAGTATTTCTAGAACCTTTAAAACAATGCAATGTTTTACTGCATAAAAAACCCGAATGAAAGTGCAGCAAAGCCAGTAAGTCTCTCATCAGTGACCCTTACCTACTGTGAGATCATCAAGCTCTGGTACCACAGGAATAGTCCAGCCCATGGGATTCAGGTGTGCAGTCAGCTGGCCCATGGACACCAAAGGCTCCACACGAACAACCTAAAAAAACAAAAAAGAAACCCACCCCCAAGTTCTCAACAAACAAAAATTAAGAGTTCAGCATTAACGATGACAAAATACGGCTAACCGGATACACTTCCATCTGCTTTCAGAACTCAGAGACTCACTTTCCTAAGAGAGCTACTAAAAATAGTGGGAACTGTTTAGTGATTCCTCCTCTGCCTCAACATCTTGTTGCTCAGTGCCCAAACCCATAAATCAATCTGGTCTTTTAGACTTCAGTGCGTAAAAGCCAAGCAATTCCATATGCTGGGTTTTTCAGACAGAACAATCCAAGCACACATTGCAAACTCTTGAAATTCAATAGGTCTGCTACAAAATTTTGTTCTTTGTGGAACCTAATCCCTTCAGCTCTGAGAATTGTAAAGAAAACTGTAAAATCCATTACAGGGAATGCTCTGTGGTAGAATTTGTTACCTGTCTTTCACTGTCTACTTCCAGAACATCCATTAGATTGATCATGATGTTCTTGTGAATCTTCTTGTACTTCCCAACACGGAGTGACACAGTCAGCCAGCCGGGCCGGCCCGTGCACATGTATCTCCTGCTGCCTTCCTTCTTCCATTCCCGGACCTGCAAGAGCCAACAACTGTCAGAGCAGGGATGCTTTGGAAGTCTCTTTGCAGACCTCTGAACTTCTAAATAAAGTATACGACCAGAATGGTTTAGTTATGTAGAAGAACATATTTATAACGTCCTGTAGCTCTGAGGTTTTCTTTTGGGGGAAGGATTCAGAAAGCTAAAAAGACACTAACAGAGAGTTAAAGAAACCCTCCTCTAAGGGAGGTCTTATCACTGTTATAATGTTAGTTCTAATCCAAAACACAAAAAGTGGCCTGAGCCTGCAAATGACCAGGCAAAGAGAGAAAACCTGGTCTAGTGGAAGCAACCTAGAGCAAACTGGTCTAGTGGAAGATGTCTCTGCCTATGGCAGGGTGGGGTTGGAATGAGATGATTTTTAAGGTCCCTTCCAACACAAAGCCTCCTAGGACTCTACAAAAAGTTGAGAAGGAAAATGTGTAAGCAATACGTATAAACCACGAATTCTGCAAAGCCACAGTGGTTAACACCCAGAGAACAAACAATTCCATTTTCTTCAAAGCTGAGTTGCTACTACAGCTGGTAAAAAAAACCCCAGTCAACAACCCCAACCCCTCCGAGAACAACGCCACTCACACTACTATCCATCTGTATCTGTGATGCGAGAGAAGGCAGGAAACAGAAGCGGATGTGACAGAATTACCACAAATGCCAGAGAGCACAGACTCACTACAGACATCTGCGTTTCTGGGTGGAGGAAAAGTTTAATCTCGCCATGAAGCACCTCCTGGAACCGGCGGTGGCGAGCAGCAGGATGCGAGTGGAACCAGAGCACGCTGCTGCGCCTGGCGTTCAGACACTGATCTTCCCATGTTGCACACACGTGTGCGTCCCTGAGCCTGCGGCGCGTCCAGCCTGGCTCACAGCACATCCCTGAGGATACCCCAGTGCCAGCAGCCGCAGCGAGCGAGTTCCACAGGAGTTCCAGCGGGACAAGAACCCCGCAGGGGGCTGAAAGCCCCGCTGGCGTTTATCCCTTTGCTTTTCCCGCTCCGGCTGGACTTTGCCCCGGGTGCGGAATGGCGCGGGGGGGGGGAGGACGGGGATGGCGGGATGACAGAGAGCGGGACAAGGACACGCTGTCCCCTCGCAAAGCCGTGGTGCCCCCGGGAGTCCCGCGGTCCGGTCAAGCCTCACCTGCTCTTGGATGTGCCGGACGCGTTGGGCGTGCTGCCGCGGGGCGCTGTGGAGGCGCCAGACGGCCCATGCGCGCAGCTGGTAGTAGATGTCGAAGAGGATGGAGAGCGGCAGGAGGAAGAAGCAGACGAAGACCCAGCGGTGGTGCACCAGCACGGCCTCCAGCCCGCGGTGCCGCACCCACAGCAGCAGGAGCAGCAGCCCCGCGCCCACCGACCACAGCGCCGACATGACGCCCACCACCCGCTCGCGCTCCATCACGGCCGCGCTCCCTTATGGGACCCCGCCATGCCGCGCCCGCCGCTCGCGCGCTCGCCGCCCGGGCCACGCCCCTCCGCCCCCATTGGCCGAGGCGTGAGGCGAGGGGAGGGCGACGGCCAATCGGAGAGCTCCGCGGAGATCGGACCAGGCGCTGAGGGCGGCGATTGGCTGCGCGCGGCCGGCCCCGAGCTCCCCCTCATCGCCGCGGCCGCCGGGCCCCCCCGGGGCGGGGGAGTCACCGCCTGGGGACGGGGGGGACCGGGCTCGCACCCCCGGGCAGGGCTGGGAATGGGCCCCGGGACAGGGTCAGAGCCCCGGGCAGGGCTGGGAATGGGCCCCGGGACAGGGTCAGAGCCCTTGGCAGGGCTGGGAATGGGCACCGGGACAGGGTCAGAGCCCCGGGCAGGGCTGGGAATGAGCACCGGGACAGGGTCAGAGCCCCGGGCAGGGCTGGGAATGAGCACCGGGACAGGGTCAGAGCCCCGGGCAGGGCTGGGAATGAGCACCGGGACAGGGTCAGAGCCCCGGGCAGGGCTGGGAATGAGCACCGGGACAGGGTCAGAGCCCCGGGCAGGGCTGGGAATGAGCACCGGGACAGGGTCAGAGCCCCGGGCAGGGCTGGGAATGAGCACCGGGACAGGGTCAGAGCCCCGGGCAGGGCTGGGAATGAGCACCGGGACAGGGTCAGAGCCCCGGGCAGGGCTGGGAATGAGCACCGGGACAGGGTCAGAGCCCCGGGCAGGGCTGGGAATGAGCACCGGGACAGGGTCAGAGCCCCGGGCAGGGCTGGGAATGAGCACCGGGACAGGGTCAGAGCCCCGGGCAGGGCTGGGAATGAGCACCGGGACAGGGTCAGAGCCCCGGGCAGGGCTGGGAATGAGCACCGGGACAGGGTCAGAGCCCCGGGCAGGGCTGGGAATGAGCACCGGGACAGGGTCAGAGCCCCGGGCAGGGCTGGGAATGAGCACCGGGACAGGGTCAGAGCCCCGGGCAGGGCTGGGAATGAGCACCGGGACAGGGTCAGAGCCCCGGGCAGGGCTGGGAATGAGCACCGGGACAGGGTCAGAGCCCCGGGCAGGGCTGGGAATGAGCACCGGGACAGGGTCAGAGCCCCGGGCAGGGCTGGGAATGGGCACCGGGGCAGGGTCAGAGCCCCGGGCAGGGCTGGGAATGGGCACCGGGACAGGGTCAGAGCCCTTGGCAGGGCTGGTCACTGATCCTGAGGCAGGGGCTGAGTGGGATACAGGGCAGGGGACAAGGGCTGAGGCAGAAGGGAGCCCCCAGTCAGGTCGGGGGACAGGCCGTTGGTGGTGCTGCGGTGGCCAGGGTCTCCTGGGCAAGGGATGCACCATGGTGCCTTTAGGTTGGGATCTGGAGCAAAACACCTCTGCATCCCTTACGTGTGCATCACTCACCTGTGCATCCTTCACTTGTGCATCCCTCTGGTGGTGTAGGCACCAGAGGAGCCGGCAGTGCTGTCCAAAGTGTCATGCAGTTCCATTTTTAGAATAAAGAAGGGGGCACCTGCCTCCAAAACACGGCTTGCTCTCTAAAACCCTGGCAGAAAATTCCTAGCCATGATGGAATGTTGTGACAGAAGATGTAAAGTCTGTGAGAAAGATGAGGCTTTGTTTTTTGAAGTTAAAATCCCTCAAGGATTTAATGTGCTTCTTGAGATGACAGTGACAGAGGTCCAGTGACAGCCCCACGAGGTCCTGGCACAGCCAGTGCTGTCAAGGACCTTGGAATGGCAGGGACTTTGCCATGGCACCGCTGGGTTCAGAGAGGAACATGGAATCAAAATGTTCGATGAGGAACATTGGAACATTACATGCCATGGTGAATGGGAATGGTGAATGGAATGAGGAACATTACAGCCATGGTGATATAACACAAGTTCAGGTGGTGACTCCTCTTTGCCAGCAGGAGAGATGCTGACCTTGTCCTTTAGATGATTGATAGCTGGGAGATGGAAACTTCGGACAGGGAGGGATCAAGGCTCAGAGCTCAGCTGTGGCAGGCCAGCCACACCTTTCAGCTGTCTTCAAAATGGAAGGCTTTGTTTTGAAGCCCACTTCATGAATTCATGGAGTCATTCACAGAATGGTTTGGACTGGAAGTACCTTAAAGATCACCTCATCCCAACCCTTTGGCCATGGGCAGAGCCACCTTTCAATAGAACAGTTTGCTTAGGTCCCCATGCAACCTGGCCTGGAACAATTCCAGGGATGGAAATTTTAGCACACTGCTTTTATGGGTTTTGTCCCACTGCTTTTATTAAAGGACTAGACTGATACTTCACAGCTCTTGTATTTGGAAAGGGTCTCCTAATTCTCAGACTAAATTTATTTATAGCCAAATTATGTTTGTTGCACTTGTGCCTAGTCTGCTCGCTATCTCTTCTTACGTCTGAGCTGATTGATGTTATCTGCTTTTATTTATCAGTTCATCTGCTGATGGAAATTATTCATGCAAAAGGAGGTTCTCATGTCCTAAGAGAGGTTATTTTAACCTCTCTGAAGGACCTAAATAATTATTTCTGATCTGAATGTGATCAAGCGCTGGGCTTATTGAATAACAGCATCATTTATTCATAAGGGGGTATTTATGCCTTCAGTGTAAATACTATTTTGAAATTGTTTTTATGAAGAACTGTTAGAAGTGCTTATAATGTTTTTCATGTTTTGCTCCTTTTGGTAAGGCCTTAGGCAACAAGAAGGGGGTAGGTGAACTCAAAGATTGTGACGTGAAACTACTTTGAAGCAGAGGAGTGAGCCACTGTTCAGATTATGGTCAAATTGCTCATGTAGCTCCCGATGTCAGGCATAGAAAACACAGGAACAAGAAGGGGATGAGGGAAGAGGAGATAGATGTTAGTAATTCTGCTGGTTTTCAATCTAGTTATTCCAGTTATTTGAGCAAAACATCATCCAACGATCTATGTAGGCTTAGGAAAACATCATCTACAAATCTCGTTGGAAGAGCTAAGGTTCCCTTGGTAGCTTGGTGAGATAAAATCCTTGCTTGGTTTCTTCAATTAAATTAACATTTTAAGAGTGTTTAAGCTGTTAGTGCTTCTTAAAAAAGCAGTCCTTTTCCCTTCCTCTCCTCCCTCCCTCCCTCTCCTGCCATCCCATCCGCCCACTCATGCTGTTCTGGGCATGCTGTGCAGTACAAGTGCTTCTACTGTCACTCAGTAGAACAGGTTGGAGAACTGATCTGACTGAAGAATTAAACATTTTCTTTTTAAATCAGATTTTTTTTTTCCTCCTGCCTGGATCAGCTCCCTGGTGGAGCTCACCCCACGCACGCTTGTGCTGGGGGTAGAGCAGGGGCCTGGCATTGACTGTGCCAGAGCTCCCCATCCTCTTGGGGAGAGCTCATCCCAGACAACCCTGCCAGTCCTGCACAGGACTCTGTTCCTTACCCAGCGGGGCTTGGCGATAACCACGCAAAGGCTTTTGGATAAAAGATGCAGCTGTTTGTGCAAGGAGACAGGGAAAAGGGACACAGAATCACGGAATCATAGAATTGTTTAGGCTGGAAAAACCGTCTAAGATCATCAAGCCCAACTGTTCTCCCAGCACTTCCAAGTCCACCACCCCAAGTGCCACATCCACACAGCTTTTAAACCCCTCTAGGGATGATAATTCCACTACTGCCCTGGGTAACCTGTTCTGGTGTTTGATAACCCTTTATGTGAAGAAATTGTTCCTGATACGCAATCCAAACCTCCCTGGCACAGCTTGAGGCTGCTTCCTCTTGTTGTGTCCCTTGTTCCACAGGAGAAGACCCCAACCCCCACCTGGCTCCAACCTCATTTCAGGGAGTTGTAGAGACTGAGAAGGTCCCCTCTGAGCCTCCTTTTCTCCAGGCTGAGCCCAACCCCGCAACTCCCTCAACCTCAGACTTGTGCTCCAGACCTTTTCCCAGCTCTGCTGCCGTTCTCTGAACACACCTCAGCCCGTCAATGTCTCTCTTGTCATGGGAGGCCCAGAAAGGCACGCAGGATTCGAGGTGTGGCTTCATCAGCACAGAGCACAGGACCATCACTGCCCTGACCCTGCTGGCCACACTGCATGGCCATAACATACAGAGCATTTGAGCTACGCACAAAAGTAGGCTGAAGAGTTCTGTATTGATAAGAAAAATATCAAGACGTCTTCAGTGGCACCAAAGGAATGCATTGAAAAGCATTAAAAAGCCCATTTTTTCTTGCAAACTCTCACAGCCCTGGTACTGATTGCCACAGAGCTGCTGCTGAGCAGTACCACCGTGTTGAAAGGACAGGCATTTAATAGGAACAGTTATGAAAACTAATAAAGAATTTTGGGAGGACTGCAAGCCTGCTTAAATCTGTAAACAAACCAGCCCATGGGTGCTCGGGGTTAGGAGTCACCTGCCTTCGGTTTTCCTGCACGAGTGTTTGCTGCAAAGCTGGTGCTGTTTGAAACGGGACCGTTTCTGAGGGTTGGAGAGAGGTGCTGCTCAAACTGCTTGCGAGAAGCTCCCTCTGCTGAGAAATCCGAAGTATGCTCGGTTGCCCTGAAGGAAAAGCCTCTAGGGGAACATAGCGTCCCCTGATGTTGCTCAATTGACCAGCTTCTAGATGGGTTTTTTTGAAAGGTATTTATCGATGGGGTATCTGTTGCCCAGGACCTATTTCTCAGGTTTCACAAATGTTTCATGTGAGGGGGTGTGGTGTGTGGTGGCTTGAAGAGGAGGAGGGCAGAGGGTTTGGTACAGCAGCTGTAGCTGGGGTGGCCCTTGGGAAATGGGTCAAAAGGGGAAAATGCATTTTTAGTTACTTTAGAAACTTCCAGATAGCTCTCAGGGGAAGTGAAACACCCCAACTGAAGGCTTAGGCAAGGTTAGATTGGTGAAGCTATTTTAGGTGTAGGTGGTCTTAATGTGGAAAGACTTGTTTAACATCTGTGGTGAGGAAAGCTCTCCATGTGGATTGATCCATCCTGTCTAGCACACTGAGTCCTTGGGGTGACTTTCCTCTTTTTTCTTTGCCTTCCTCTGTCCTCTCAAGGCTGCAGTCACTCTGTTCACATCAGGAAGGGCTTCACCAAGAGAAGGAATAACTGGCGTTGCAGGAATCAAGGATGCCTGGGCTGTATCCTGTGTGCTCTGATACCAATCATGTCACAAGGCCCCACTCCTCTGGTGATCAGCTGTTGTAGGTGGCTGGTGGGACCCATCCCCACCTTGGGGGGAAGCAGATGCAGGGTGTGAAGTGAAATCGGGAATACTGAAGATGGCAGAGTGTATCCTATCCTTCGGTGGCTGTGCTCTGCATCAGGAGGCAAGGTCAGCTGCTGGTCAGCACGTTCACAGAGCCACCAAAAAACCCCCAGTGCTGCAGAACGTACGAGAGCTTTCGTGTATTCTCTGTGATGTGCATTAAATCCAGCTTTACAACTGCCTCTGAAAGGATACCCTGTCTGGGATTTATAAAAAAAACCACTTGTCAAAACAGAGAGCCAGACGGGGAAAGGAATTCAGCCCTCCCTTCATTGTCACCAGGGTAGTGTCCTCTGTGGCAGAAATGAAATCAGCTGTGGCACGGTAGCTGGTATGGAGACCTGGTTCCTGAAGAACTTGGGGTTCCAGCACTCAAACTACAGTTGAGGGAGGCCACGCTCCTCTGCGTGAGCAGTGGGGACAGTGAGTTCATGGCAGCCATCAGTTGACTTTACAGCCCTGAGGGTAAGGAGGAGAAGTGATGCTCCTCTCTCCCTCTATCGGTGAGATCCTGGGGACACCAGCTGTGCTGGGCATCAGGAACGAGCTGCAGCCACTGAAAGGCAATAAATGCATCATCTCAGACTCATGACAAAATGGACACAAGTGCCAGTGGCTTCCAGGATGCTCAGGGTGAACTTTGTCATGAAAGCAGTGTTGAACCACAGCTGGTGAGGAGCGGCTGCAGGGTACCCTCTCCCATCACTTGCCTCTGGAATCTTCTCGCTTGGAGTGGCAAATGCTGTGGGAACATGCAGGAATCATTCTGTGATGGTGAAGGAGGCCAATGCCACCGGAGGAAAACACTACAAATTGTTTTTCTGTACAGGCCAAATTTTTCTACTGTTTTCAGCTCCTAGCAAACCTGCCTGTGTGTTTAGCCTCCCAGTACCAGATGTACTTGCAGTCTCTTTTCCTCCAAATAAAGCTAAGGCTTGCACTGCCTTGGCTGTGGCCATTCTCTCTGTCTGGTGCTGTCACTCTGTCACCTGTCTGCTTTCATTTATTTCAATGCTGTAAAAATTTCTTGGGCCCACTCCCAGATGATGTAAATCGATAAAACTCCAGGCCATGCTCCAAAAACATCAGTGTAACTGTAGGATCTGGCCCTTTGGGTTTTCTTACCGATGCCAAAGAAAAACAGAAAAGCTGTGAGCAAAGCAAAAGAACGAAAAAGAATGGCTGGGAAAAAGGAGTTTAAGATGTTGATTATATAAGAGTTGTATAGCTGTTAAAGTCACCTAGAATATCCTTTTAATAAACGAAGAAATTGCAGCCAGATAAGTTAATAATTAAGGGTGACAAAAAATATACCATTGTTCCAATAATAAGGAACTGCATTGGTCTTACTGAAGATAAATGGAGGCGTACTTAATGTGGTTCAGTGCTATGCTGATAGACTACAAATGTCCTTTTTTCCCACTAGAAAACTCAGTGTAAAATCAGGTCGAAAGCTGATTGCCAGTGTTTGTTCCCTCCGAGTTGCTCGGCTCCTTTCAACAGCAGATGTGCCTTGGAAGCGACTCCCACGTGTATGGAAAGGAGCAGAAGGAAGCTGGAGGCTTTGAGAAGAGGTTCCTGCCCCTTTCTGTGGAGAAGAACAAGATGTGCTTCCATGTGTGGATCATCTCATGGAGATACAAAGTGATTTTCAGACTGAGGACTGGATAAATTGACTGGTCCTCAGCTCTGCAAATCAGTGGCTGGGAAAGGTGTCTGCACAGAAGGTGATGAGGATGTGATTGCTCAGTTTCCTTTAATACAGGAATTTTCTGTAGAATTCTGTAGAATGTAGTTTGACAGACTTGTTTGGAGCTGTACCTAGTAAAACGAGACAGCAATTTCAGTACCTCCTGACACAACCAAACACCAATTTTTTCATACTTCCAGTAAGCATCAAAATATGATTGCTGCAGCACCCTGCCCATGGGGAAGAGTTGCCTTTACATACCCACCCACAGAAGCCCTGTGTCTCACAAATAGATCTGAGAATGGGTAAATGCAGTGATCCTGCCCCCAGCTCATATTAAACTCCAGGTGCACTTCCAAGCCCCTCATGTGCTGAGCTGCAGACTCACACAGCTGCTTTCTGTCTCCTCCTTCCCTCTACATCCTTGGCAAGGCCCATTTTTTTTACAGAATGCTTAAGGAAAACATTGAGAAATCAGCCAGCAGTAAACCACTGTCATCCCAGAGCAGTTAATTACCATTATCTATGGTATGAGCCCCAGAGCCTGTAATAAGCTCTGAACTTTTATTGCACGGAGGTGTCTGCTTACATCCAGACTAATGCAGGTTACAGGGCTGGGATGAATTTTCCCTCATGCTGGAATTGGCGAAGTGAATCAGGGCAGGAGAGTTTCATCCCTCGGTGAGGCAACAGTTGTCTGCCAACAAGAGCTGACACTTCTCTGGCACATGAGAAATGCCTGGGAAGTGAAACCACACCTTTTCAGATAAGATGAGTAGCCAAAGAAAAGGACAGGATACATTTTGGGGAGCAAGATTAACTCTCTGGATCCTGGGTGACTTCCCAGGGAGGTCGAGCAGGGAAGCCTGTGTTCTCCATCTGGGGTGGCAGGTCTGTGTCTCAGGGATGCTGCTCATGGGTGCTTTCTGTGAGGTCCTGTCACAGTCTGAGGTGCTGATGGAAGTCATCTGCATATGGTAGGTGGGAACCTTTCTTTTCAGTCTGAAGGTAACTAATTTAGGCAATGTCTTCCAGCTGTTTCTTCACATGCATCTTTGCAAATGCCTGTTACCTTCACATCCCCCTCTTTCTTCCAAGTCAGTACAGAGTCAGTTTTTCTTGGATAGATCGAGGGAAGAGATGGGAGCAACCTGCTCTTACTCCTCCACAGGAGCAATCTCCTGCTAGTGCTGTTTCTTTCAGGCAGAAATCAGGAGAACATCAGGAGTGGGGTTCCTCAGAGCCTCATACCACAGAGCTAACCAGAGTGCGAGGCAAATTCCCCACTGAGGGAGCTGTGGCGCTGGAGATGAGTGTTGATATCCTCCGACTCTTTTAATGCCATTACAGAGAAGCTGCAGCCTGTTATTTCCCAAACTCACCTCCTGTCATTTCTTGCAGAGATTCCAAATTGTCTTCAGTTACCTAGAAACCCATGTAAGGAGATGTAAATGTTCTGGGCTAAAGCGAGACAAGGTGTGCGGGCAGAAATCACAGAGCTCTTACTGGGTCAACAGCTGATGCTGCAGATGAGCTTTGATCTTCAAAAAATTCTTCTGTCAAAGCAGACAGACTTTTGGGCACAGCAGGGTTCCAAAGGCATCCCAGGTGAGTATTTCACTGAATTAGAAGGGAATTTCTTACAGCTATCTTGTACAGACTCTTCATGTCGGTGTGCATGCAAGTGTGCATATGCTACATCAAATGTCCTGGGAATGCTGCTCTCCTGGATTCCTAAGTACTTTAGATTTGTAAGGAAGTTAGGCCTGTAGGTAAGTTACTGTTGTGGTATAGTAAGTCCTATATGAATACTTTACTATATTGTTTGACTTAACTGATAACATAAGTTAAATGTGTTAGGTTTATGTGCTGTTAAGTTTAAATGCTGTTTATTGAAGAACTGTTGTGCCTGTAGGATGTATTCCTTTTCATCCTTACCTTCTCCCATCCTTTTGTCTCCCCCTCCCCAGCCCAGCCTTCACATAGGTCATCTTTGGTTTATATCAGTTTGGATTGATTGACACTGGATTTTTTTGTTTGCTTTTTTTCTCTCTGTGCTTTAACCATCTAGTAAGTAACAGAGTGAACCTTGCCAACAAACTTTGTTGTGCTGTCGCTTTTATATTAAATCTGTTTTTGCTGATACCTTTGCTGGTGATTCTTTAAGAAACCTTGAAACACTCCTCCTCTCAGCCATTTCTTGTGTCTCTCCCCAGGATGTCATGCTTCCCACAAAATATTTGCAAGGTTTGCTGGCAGCATTAATAACCCGCAGCCCACTCCCAGCACAGCACACTGATGTGAACAAGTGCTTGTGGGCAGCCCAATGCCAAGGCAGGCAGTGGGATAATGCAGGGGCATTGGAAAAGGAAAACAGCTGTGGAACATCTGGGGCAGGTGTGTGTTGGACACCGAGGGCTTCCCACATGGTGGCAATCTGAAGAGCTAGATGGCTGCTCCACCTTTTTTCTCTAAAATTTGTAATTAATGCTGCTCTGAGCTTCTCTTTTGCATTTTTGTGCTGAAAAAATGAACAAAGCCCAACCCATTCCCTGCACCCTGGAGAGCTCTGTAATAGCTGCACGCAGCAGAGGCACGAAGAAGCACCGGGTCTCGGAGATGTCAGCATAGCTGTAGCTCCTCTCACACCTAATGTTGAGTTCACTGGGAAGCAAATTTAGTCGGTTTTTTGTTTTATCAAAGTTCTTGCTGCTTCTTTGAACATCAGCATTTGGAATCAAGGATACACAGGAGCTTCAAGTTCAGATATCCAATGTGTGGAGTAAAGCAAGATGCTGCTGTGTTTTAGCAGCCAGGGCATGTCTGCCCAGGGCAGCTCTCTCTGCTCAGGTGTGATAGATGTGACTGACATCAAGCTTGACTGAGGAGCCTACAGGGCTGGAAATCAATGTTCCCTCACTGCAGCTCACACTCCAGCAGAGCTGCAGCAGCTGTGGCATGTAAAACATGCTGCATGGTGGGCTACCCGCGTGTAACACAGCCGTGGTGCCTCTTCATGGAGAAAGGAAGAAGCTCAGACACGGGGCTTCCCCAAGGCAAAAATCTCCAGGAGCTCAGGAAAAGTTTTGTCTGACTGAAGGCTGAGCTGAGACATCAAGATTTAACTCTTTTCTTTCCCCCTCCCTCGTTAGAAAAATTTCAAATCCTTTGCAAATTTTCTTGGAAAGCTCCTAGGAAGCTCCTTCTGTCCTCATCTGCAACACAGAAATTTCTCTTATAGGAAACTCAAAGCTTTATCATACCCATTTCTCTACACAACAGCCCCAAGAAGAGTTAACACCTCAGCCAGGTGCTCCTGTACTAACACAAGTCCCAAACAAGGAGCTCAAGGAATTTGAGAACATTGCTTGTCCATACAGCCATCTGTGGATGATACCATCAGTACTTTCCAAGTCCCTTTCCAAAACTTTCCGCCACAGCTGTGTTCCTCAGTGTGGTGCAGATTTTCAGGCTGCTGGTTGGGGCATCATTACAGTTGAGTAAGCAAACATTTAAGCTTTAAAACACTCGGAGGTTTTGGGTCCAGTGGCTTGCTAAATGGTGGACATGCTAGTGGAGGAACCACATCAGAAACTGATATTAAACAACTTCATACACATCTTGTTCTTCTATTGTAATTGAAACTCAGTAAAGCTGTTGGAACTAAATAATAAGACATATTACAAAGTACATATTATGGTACAAAAAGGACTTTATCATTCAATAAAGTTTTGGGTCAAAACCACAGCTGGTCTGCATAAGGAGTAATTCTAGGTGAACTAGCCAAAAAATCACACACCTCTTTGTGGTCAGGAGGCTGAGCCCTTTTCACATCCAAATGCTTGGCTTTTCCTGATGGAGACCACAAAGGAGTGTTCCCAAACCCTCCAGCTGCCCTTGCAGCAGGACAACCACAGAGAGATCCATGTCCAGCTGCAGGTTCAGCCCCAAAGGACACTGGTGAATGTTGAATCACGAGAAGCTGTAGGACAAATATTTTCAAAGCCTGGGTTTCCTGACTGGATTAAGTAGGAGTGCCTGAGCCAGCATATCAACTAGCATGACCAATTAGGCATTTTAAGAAGATGCAAATTAAGGCAAAGATAAACAGCAGGAGGTTTCTCCTTTGCTTTACACGTGCTGGGTGCAGGAACTCTCTCCCATCTGCACATCCTCATGGGCTGCATGCTGCAACCCCTTATCAGCCTGGAAGGCTGCACCCAATGTGCCCAATGGTCCATGCTAAGGGAAGCCCCTGGGAATGGCTTCTCCATGGACCTGGACAACATGGACACCTTATGCCTGCAGAGATGTGACCCCTGAAGCCACACCAGTGGCTCTTTAGTGACTCTATCACAGGGCGTGTGACCAGAGGTGCTTGCTGGGGGCAGCTTGGCATGGGATGAGTGTCCTCTGTGCCAAATCACTGATGGACACCTGTAGCCTGACCCAGGTCCCACAGATAAGGTTTCTGGCAGGGAGTCTGTGCTCTGGACTTGGTGCATCCAAATTCATTCTTGACTTGGTGCTCTTGGTATCACCCATCCTGTTGTTACAGGGCAGAGAGTGCATGCATCTGCACACACACCCCCCTAATGAAAAAGCTGGCTTATTTATCTTGATTATACAGTGAAATGCACTATTTTACATGTGATTTGCTGCAGCAGCAAAATTAGGTGAACAGTGAAACAAAAAGCAGCACTTTTTTTGTGCCAGCAGCATTGCTCAGGCTCAGCATCCTTACCTGGGGGAGGCAATTACTGGAACAATCTCTTTCCCCGTTCCTCCTTTGTTCTTGTTCTTGCAGGGGCTGTAACTGTCTTTTATATCTCCTTGTTTTCTCCACTGCAGTTTCACCATACATGGGATGTTTTACCTATTTTGCACAGATATTCTGTCTTTATTCTGGAGAAGCCCTTTCCCTGTGCCCCATGTTGCAGCACCTTGTCCACCAGCAGGGGAGTTCTCAGAGAGGAAAACACATTTTGGCCAAGGTGCTGCTAGCACTCAGCACTTCCAGTCTCTACCTTGTGGTGGAATATTTGTCGTGGGTTTGTGGCTGCCTGTAGGCCAGGCCTTCGGGCAAGGCAGAAGGTTGTGGATGGCTATGGGGCTGAAAAACCAGTGTGCTGGCACAAAGCCATCTCTCTCTGCAGCCCTGTGCTGGGAGTAGCATGGAGCCATGCACTAACTCCACCTTGAGGTGCTTCGGATGCTCTATGACAATCAAATTTCATTTAAATACAATATCTGAGTGGGTAAGGAGCAGAAAAAGTTGTCTTATTGTCCTTCAACAGGGTGAGTGCTGATTCACAGTGCCCCCACGTCACGGGGTGCTGGCCTTGGGGACTTTTGCCCCATGTTCCTCTTGGGTGGAGACCCAACCTGCTGCAGGGCCACTCCTGTGTGAGCCAGCCCTCCATGTGCCTCAGTCTGCCATTTGTAAAACACCACAGTGGCTGCAGGTAAATGGGGCTGTACGCCCCCGTGTTCTCAGCTGGGCTGAGCAGCTTCTAATCATGTATGAAGCAGACATGAATTCCACAGCGGGGCTCTGCATCAGTCCCTGCAGCATGTGCAGGTCAAGCTTGAGCTGGTTTTGAGCTGGTGAGATGAGGAGCTCCAAGCAGCGCAGGAACGGCAGCCCAGGGTATCCATAGAAATGGCTCTGCCTGTCAGTGATGCTCAGCTGTAGCCCAAGAGCAGCTTGGTGGATCTGTGGATGTGTGGATGTGTGAGATGCACAGCCGTAGCACAGCACGGTACAGCAGCTCTTGATCAAATCTCCCCCCAGCTCCGTGATGAGGAATTGTGCCTGAATCCAGGTGCTGTCATACCGACCATCCTGAAATTCAGATCACAGCACCCTCAGCTTGTTCAATACCCAGGTTTCCTGACTGCTGCAGGGTAATGGTTTTAAACTAAAAAAGGGTTGACTTAGATTAGCTATAAAGAAAAAGTTTTTTTTACAGTGAAGTTGATGAAACAGTGGCACGGACAGGTGGTGAATGCCCCATTCGCAGAAGCATTCAAGGCCAGGTGAGATGGGGCTCTGGGCAGCCTGATCTAATTGAAGATATCCCTGCTGGTTGCAGGGTGGGGTGGGGTGGGGGAGAAGGTTGGACTACATGGCCTGTAAAAGATGCTTCCAAACCCAAACCGTTCTAATTCCACGAACGAGGAAAAGGGACAATATTCGCGTTTGACATAGAGGTGAGGAGAACTAAAGCGGTCACAAATCAAGGCTGGGGCAGAGAGCCTCCTGTGCTGCAGCGTGGGTGTCGCACANCACGGGCACCCCCCGGCTGGGCGCTGTGCCGGGCGGGACGGGGGCTCTGCCGCGGGACAGAGCCCCGCGGGTGCCGCCGGGGACGGCCACCTCCGCAGAGGGGACGTGGGGCGCAGGCATCGCCCCGAAGCCTGGCTGAGGGCACACATGTGCTCTCCTCTGCCCGCACCTGCCTCGGGAGGCTGAGCACACCGGAGTTCTTGGATGCTCCTCCAAGGCATCACTATTGCTCTGCTTTGAATGGGGACCGGACCCTCACTGATAACTATCACAACAAAATAGCAAATTTGGATAAAGACAGGAAGGGATCTCCCTAAAGACATGCTCCCTCTTTGGTGCATCCCTGCCCAGCGTTCTTCTGTGATTAAAGGTCTCCAGCCCCGCATGGAAGGACGGTCTGTAAGTGCCGTGGAGGGACGGGTGTGGAGGTGGATTTCTGCTTGATGGCGGTGGGAGAGGTTCAAAACTATTTTCTTTTCTCGTGTTGCTTGAAAAGAGCGTTTTTCTGAGTAATGCTTAGTAGACCCTATGAATCACCATCTGCATAACTTTATATGGGGGCTGCTATTCTCAGCATCTCACTGGAACTATGTAAACTATCAACATTCGTATCTGTTTGTACATGCAACGTGCAAATCTATTCCGTGGAAAACAATTTCAGAGCGGGTCAAAGGAGGAGACAAGGGCAGAACAAAATGTCAGGGTGGCTCGGAGAGTGGAGAAGGGTGTTTGAGAGCCGGCAACTGCTGTGGCTCCGTGAAAACTTGCGCTGGGAACGCTCACGGGGAGGCAGAGCTGCTGTGCAGATGCAGAGTGCCCCGGGAGCGGTACCCGGGAGAGGCTCCGGGATCCTCGGATCCTGCCCCAGCCTCGCACCTCGCTCCCTGCCTCTGCTCCTTCAGACTCTTCTTCCAGCTGTTAGTGTGCTGGGAGAACACCGTAGGTCTTTCAGAGAGGCTCAGGAGAGCTGCGGCAGCCCGAGAGGGGGCTTGGCAAGGGGACGGTGCGGTGGCAATGTCACCCAGCGGTGGCGATGTCACCCAGCGGTGGCGATGTCACCCAGCGCGGCGGAGCTGCCCCCGCACAGGCGCTGCGGGAGCACGTGCGGGGAGGCTGGGGGAGCTTTCAGCGGCGCTCCCTGCGCTGCGCTGGATTTGTCAGGAGAGAGAAGAGTTTATTCTCTCGAGCTGTCAATCCATCACCTCCCAGAGGCTTCTCCACCAGAGGCTTCTCCACCTTCCCTCCGCCTCCCCCTCGTTGCCAGCTCTCCCAGATGTGCTCGGTGCTGGAGGCTGCAAAATTCCCCGTGCCCAGGCAGGGGAATCACAGCACCTCCTAAATCTTACCAGGGAATTCAGAGCATCTCCCAAACCTCACCAGTCTGACCCCAGAGTGAGGAGAGTGTTTGGCAGGAGGTGAGCATTTCAAATCTTGGTGCAGGTTCGGTCCAGGGTTTCAGTTTGGAGTGACCTGACATTTACACGCAGTTGGATCGAGAGCTTTGCTGTAGGGTTTTTTTGGGTGCTGTTTTTTCCCTCTAAACAACATGCTGAAATTTCTACACGGGAACACATTGCTGTCGAAAGGAGCTCAGTGGGGGCCTTGTGCTCTCCCTGAGCGTCTCCTGCTGCAAGGCAACCTGAGTCCAGCTCTTCTGTTCTGTCCTGCTCATGTTCAGCTGTGGTTTGGGGACGCTAATCCCTGAGAGCATCTAATACCATCTCCAACAGTCTCTTCTCCATCTCAGCCCAGCCAAGCCCCTGCCATTCAGGAGGGAAGCCCCTTCCCACTGCGGAGGGAAGCTCTGCTTTTTCTCAGCCCAGGAACATGACTGCCTTTCCAGCAGGTGGCCACAGCTGGTGACCACTGGCCACAGCCAGCCCGGGCAGCATTTTGGGCTTGTGACCCTGGGACAAAAGCTGGAGTGAGCTGTTGGGGCTCTCACGCCTGTAGCTTTCCTAAATCTTACTTCTCATCAGATTCTTTCATTAAGTGTCGATTAGATCAGATAGTGTTTCTTTCACTACAAGGTAATTTGGCTTTCCATTTAGTGGGCCCATCTGATAAATAACAGCTTGAAATAACATATTCCACCTGACTTTGATGACACCAAGTCCATGCTGGACTTCTGCTCCCCGCCTAGCTCTGCTCTGCACTTCTGGATCTCAGGGTACAATTTAAAGCCCCTCTGTAGGAGATGAGCCCTGCCTGGAGGAATGGAGACCAAAGCCACCACATTATCATCCTGTTACTGACACGCATGCAAAGTGATGAAGGCAGAGGTGACAGCTAAGTGTAGGTCATCCATTGTCCACCAGCCTCTGCTTGAGCTCCTCCTCTGTCCTGGCCATCCCTCACGTGCAGGCTCTCCACTGGCACTGCCACCATGACAAATCTTCACAGTGGAGTCACTCGGGACTGAATCTGTTTGGGGGTGTTGTTGCTTAATTCCCACATGGTCCAAAGGTTTTTGGCCATTGAGAAGTGGGAGATGAACCTGCATCTTCTTGCTGGGCAGCGAGCAGGGCCAGAGGGGACGTGGTGGGACCTCTCTGCCTCCCTGGTTAGTTGGTTAGCTGGGAGCTAGGGATGCACAAGCTGAGGGAGCAGATGCTGATGTTTGCTGGAGAAAGCAATGGAGACTGAGATCAGAAACCAGTTTCCTCTCCCCAAGTTTTCCAGCACCAGGAAAATTCTCTGCATGTGACATTTAGCTGAGAAGGGCCACCCAGCAGGAACATGTGGCACTACCTCACCTGTTTGGTTGTCAAAACAACCCCAAACCACCCTGATAGGGAGGGTGAAGGTGGTGATAGCACCTGCAGGATCAATCTTGACAGGAACTTGAGGAGGTTTGCACTGGAGCTGACCCAGGCAAGCAGTGTTCTGTGTGCCAAACTATGTGCATGAAGATTGAGCAGATTTTTCCAATGTCATCAGTTCTGGAGGAGAAAGCACACTGGTAATTCAGAAGTGATGACATCTTAAATTTATGTCCCTCTCTCTGACCTTTTCCATAAGCTATGTTTTGAAAACCCAGGAAACCCAGCTGGCATTCCTCCAAGTCTGGGAGGAAGTCTAGAGTAAAACCCAAGGAGAAGAGCTATGAAAGCGCCCAGAGCTGGGGTGTCCATCCTGCCTTTGTGGGAGTGCTGTGTTGTTCCTTGAAAATTAGGATGTTTTTACAAGGCTGTTGGGAAGTTGATGGGTACAACCTGGCCCTGACCTTGCTCTTCCCAAGAGCTTTCCATCCGAGATGGTGGAAATGCCCTTTCTGATGGATAATAATGGCTAAAGAGGCTGCAAGCCCCCTCCTCTGGAGACCTCCTCGCTCAGTCATTGTCTCCCCTGGCAGGTCTTCCACGAGCTTCTCCCGCTCAAACCTGGCACCCTTCTTGTCTTACAGGACGTGGGCTCTCTCATGCCTTGCCTCACTCCTCTCCCCTCCTAAAACCTTCTCCTGAAGGATGGCAGCCGCCTCTTTCCGCTACGGCCTGACCATCACGGGGGCCGTGCTGCTGGTGACGGGGACGCTGTGCTTTGCCTGGTGGAGTGACGGGGAGGTGGGCTCCGGCAGCGGGGCTCGCCTCCTGCCTCCCCGGGAAGCCGAGGCCGTCCCCAGCCCCTCCTCCTCCTCCAGCGCCCTGCTCCGCTCCGTCAGCTTCTTCTGCTGCGGCATCGGTGGCATCCTCCTCATCTTCGGCCTCCTCTGGTCCGTGAAGGCCAACGCCAGGGTGGTGTCCCGGCGCTACCAGTACCATTTCCCCAGGGACCTGCAGTACTTCACGGCGGAGCCTCCGGAGAAGTGGAACTGCAGGTGGGAGCCTTGTCCCTGCCAGTGCCTGGGTGGGCAGAGCTGGCTGTCCCTGAGCCTAAACCTGCTCCCAGCCTTGCTGGCTGGTGAACTCACAGCAGCAGCAGCAGCGCTGCTCTGTGCTCTCCTCCTGCCCCCCGGGCAGATGCTCCTGCTCATTAATGTCAACCCAAGCCCCCGCAGTCCCCTCCCTGCCCACCCCCTCCGTGCCCACGCTGGCTGCATCCAGCTCTCCTTGCCCTGCAGGGCCATGACATACCGAGGGACACATCTCTTTAGCAGGGCCACCAAGCAGAAGAATGCATTGGTTTTCTGGCAGGAGGTTTGGATGTGGGGGTGGGGAAGGGTCACTCAGAGCTCCAGTCCTGGTCTCGCAGGTCTGCAATGCTCTGTAAAGATGGGGGTGTTTATAGCATCTTTAACGGAAGCAAAATCTTTCTTACAAGGGAGTTAAATGGAAAAAAAGTATAAGGAAAATAATCCTTGGAATGGCATCAAGATAGGAATGTAGGCAGAAGGTCCTTTATGAAGCTCATTTCAGGGTACAGAAAGACTCCTTGCCCTGCCCTGGACACCACTGCTCCTTTTCAGGTTCCCTGAATCTTCCAGTGTGAGCCTGGGATTTACTCCCACTTCTTCATTTAAAAGTTTTTTGATCAAAAGGGTTTTATTTCCTGGAGACTGCTGTGGAAGCAGAGCCAGCCGGCCCTTCCCAGTGCTGCTTTATGGGGTCACAGCAAAGATCTTGGCTCCGGCATAAATCGGGCTCTGGGGAAAAGCATCACTAAAAGAAACTTTTAAGAACATTAAACCATAAAAACACAGTTGGAGTGGGAGGCACGTTCCTAGTTCTCCAGGGGTTTTGTGCCCATCTGGATATCTGTGAGCTTGTGAGCCGGTCTGGGTGTCTGGGGGGAGGTTCCTTGTCCCAGGGAGGGACTTTGCTGTGCTCCTGTGGGGAATGTCCCTTTCCCTGAGCTCCCAGCTCCCCTGCTGGATGGGATGCAGCACCCTAGCAGTGCTGGTGCTGCAGCAGCTCCTCCAGCCCCAGCAAAGCATCCTGTGCTGGGATAAATCCCCCTCTCCACACTTCCAAGGCAGCATTCCTGTGCAAGCTGAAGCTGGCAAAATCCCTGGCAGAGAGGCCTGGGGCAGTCTGTCTGGGACAGAGATCTGCCAAGTCCAGGATGGAGGCATCCCTGTGGAGCATATGGCTTTTCCTTTGGACCAGCTGTGCCCTCCCATGCCTGCTGCCTCGCCAGCACACTGGGCTGGGTTTCATCTGCAATGATGAGTTGCTTTCACAGCATCCCCCAGCTTTGGGACTGCACCATTCTGTAGGGTGCCAAGCAGGGCCCTGCACAGGGCAAAGGTTGTCAGAGGTTTTCCCTGTACACAAACTGTTTGCTCAGGAAAACTCTGCTGGAAGTGGCACCAGGCTTGGCCAGTGCAGGGAGGGCTCTGGCTCGCATGAGAGTGGGGTGTGACCACAGTGACCTGGGGTGCCTGGTGCTTGTCCAGGTTCTTGTGCCAAACTGCTCCCTCAGCTGCCGGCAGCCTCTGCTCTGCAGGGGCTGAATTAGGGCTTAAGCATGATGAGGAAGCTCTTCTGCCCATGGGACAGTCTTGCAAAACCTCATGGATGCCAGGAAGCAGCTGACATAGTCACCCCCGGACACACGACACATGACACTTCAGCAAAAGCTGCCCGTGTGCTGATGTTAATCAGGGATGCTCCAGACAATGGGGTTGATGGGATATTGGGATGCTCCAGTTAATGGGGCACTGGGATGCTCCAGCTGATGGATACTGGGATGCTGGAGTTGGTGGGACACTTGGGTAGCTCTGGTTGACAGGGCACAGGAATGCTCCAGTTGAAAGGTGCTAGGGTGCTCCAGTTGTTGGGATGCTCTGGGTGATGTGGCCTTAGCATGGCTCTGGTTGATGAATGCTGGGATGCTCCAGCTGGTGCTGGGATGCTCCATTTGGGTGCTGGGATGCTCCAGCTGGGTGCTGGGATGTTCCAGCTGCCACTGGGATATTCCAGCTGGGTGCTGGGATATTCCAGCTGGTGCTGGGATGCTCCACCTGGATGCTCGGATGTTGACGGTGTGCACTGCCCGGTTTCTTCCTCTTCCCTCGCAGCGCCTGGGACGCCAGTGCCATCCCCACCTACGAAGAAGCCCTGACCTGCAGACCCGCCCACGGTGCCCCGGCCTATGTGCAGCCGCCGGGGAGGAAGGAGGAGCTCACGCCGCCCCTGTACCGCTACCTGGAGGAGGACGAGAGCTGGCAGGGCGGCCGCCGGCGCAGCTCCTCCGACAGCGCCCTGTTCCGCCCCAGCCCGTCCTGGCTGGACGCGCCGCAGCCCGAGGAGCCGCAGGCAACGCCGCCCCCCAGCTATGAGAACATCAGCGTCCGGGGGGTCTGAGCTGGGGCAGCCCGGGCCGGGACTCTGCGGGTGGCTGCCCAGTCCCTCAGCACTAAACTGAGCCTCTTCGTTGTGGGGGTGAGAGGAGGGAAGGGGCAGCCCGGCTTTCCTGGCTGTTCGACGATGGGTCCGGCGCTGTTGGGATTGTGGGTCCTGCGGGTGATGTGTTCAGAGCGTCGGGGGTAACTGGCATGTTGGAAAGCTTTCATATTTTTAATAAAACCACTGCTGGTTTCAGAGGCTTTGCATTCCCTTCTCTGGCCCACCCTGGGAAGCTCCTGTCAGGCCGGGGGCTGCCCACTCAATAATAAATCTGCAGCAAAGACCGGGTAATCTGGCCAGAGAAAGCCCAGCTCCGTCTGCACCATTCGCTTCTCTGCCTTTGCAATGCCCCTTCCAGCCCTGCCTCCATCCCTTCCACCTTGCTTCCCTAAACACTGACTCCCCACGCCTCACTTCATTTGGTGTTAGAGATGCTCAGTGGATCGTGCCTGTGGTCAGAGCATCCGAGTGCACTCGGCATTTCAGGCAGCCTCCTAGAAAAGCCATCCCGAGCGGCACAGCCCCCTCCCTCCCTGACCTCCACGGATAGGTGTGCAGCTTTTCCCAGAGGAAAGGCCAACTGTGGCAGGGGCTGCTGCCAGTTCCTGCATCCCACCAAAGTAAAGGGCCGCCCCAGGCCCCCTGTGGCTCTGCAGGGCTGCAGAGTGGCTGAGGAGCAGCAGCCACGTCTAACATACTGTTTATAATATAATTATTTGTCATAAAACAGGTGTATCAAGGGAATAAAATGAGGGAATAAATCAAGGGAATAAACCAAACACTGTCCCACTGTTAGATGTGTGGTGGGAAGGAAACACCTTTTAACAGCTCCAACTTAAGTGAACACAGGAAACAGGGATACTTTGTCTTTACTCTGCCTGGGTGGACCAACCTCACTCCATCCCTTTCTGGCTTTAGCTCCTCCTTCACAGCTCACTTGCCGCCCAGTGCGGCAGCCTTAGCACTCAGCCAGAGCAAGGCAGGGTCTGTTCCAAACCTCCCGGCATCCAAAAAGACTCCAGAGCATTCCCTCTCCTCCTGTTGCTGTCCTGCAGCCCTTGAGAACATGCTGGGCCCCGGCATCCCCCTTATGGGGCTGTGCCAGCTCTGATTTACAACCAAGTCCAGCTCCAGTGCCCAGGGCTGGGAAAATCCCAACAGCACCAGCTGATCTTCGGGTCCCCATCCCTGCAGCCGTACTCCCCTCTCCCTCCCTGTGACTTCCCCAGGCATGGGGTCTGGCTGAGTGTGCCTGCAGGGAAGGTTACCTGGCCACGTGCCGGGTGGCTCCACCGGAGTGTGAACGGCGGGGCAGTGTTTGCATTCATTACAAACCCATTAAAAACTGGCTGGCTCAGCCCTGGGCAGGACCAGCTCAACGTGCAGCTGATCCTCAGCTCCTGGCAGCCTCTGGAGAGAGAAACCACTCCTTGCCTTACGCTTGCAGGTGTGCTCAGCAGGCAGCGCCGCAGGTGAACGGGCTTCCCGAAATCTCTCCTCCTGCCTCTCCCACCCAGAGCCCATGGCAGAGGAGAAGACCTTCCGCTACGGGTTCATCATCTTGGGTTTCTTCCTGGTGATGGTGGGGATGTTCATCATGAGTGTGGAAAAGCCCCAGTACTACATCACCTTCTGCGTCCTGGGTGTCCTGCTCGTAGCTGTGGGCATCACATGGAGCATGTGCCAGTGCTACCCAAAGGTAGGATCCTTCCCGCTGCTGAGCAATTTGGGGGGGCTTGAGGGCTTAGCTGGGTTTGGGGGGCTGTGGCTGCTGTGGATGTGCAGCCTCAGGCTGTGCCTCAGTTTCCCCACGGGAAGCCAGCTGCAGCAATCTGGAGGGGGAACTGTTGTTTTGGGAGGCTTGTGCCCCGCTGATGCCTGCAGGATGTGCCCCCTCTCCTTCACCCCCTGCACACCCCTGAGCCTGGGGCTTTGCTTTCAAACAGGCAGCAGGCAATAATCCCAAGGAAGTAAACTTGTGTTCATCCCTCCCATGCAGTCCCTTCCTTGGGGTCCGGGGCTTGGCATGCTCCCAGGGCTTCCAAGAAGGGACTGACTGCTGTGGCCATGGAGGTCAGAGGGTCCCAGCCCCCCTGAGCCCAGCCCTCACCTGCCAGTCTCCTTGCCAGAGGGCACTGCCAGCTCGGAGCGCAGCCACGCGTCCCTGCCCTGGGAAACGGGTCTGGCAGAAAAGGGTTTTTTCCAAGGAGAGGGCGTCTGTAGGACTGACCTGGGCACTGCTGGATGGCACTGGCTGCCCTCAAAATGTGGGGGAAGCCATCTCAGGACCCAGGAGCAGCTGGGACCTCTGAAAGCAGCTGTGCTCTCTGGGATTGGGGTGAAGCAGAAACCAGCTCCCCTCAAAGCTGAGCTCAATTCCAGCTAGGAGGGAGATGTGGCTTTGCCACTGTACTCGAGGCTCAAGGATGGGACACTCTGGGTGTGGTCCCTGACCACTGACCTTCTGTGGGCCTTGGAACTCCCTCTGGGCTTGGGGACATGTGTGACTCCACAGGGAGAAAGGCACTGAGAGCAGGGCTGTGCTGGATTCATTCATTCCTAATTGATTTCCCTCAAAAAAGCCATTTCCAAGGAAAACATCCAAATATGGTGGGAAAAGACCCTCAATCCAGCTGAAGGGACACTCAGGCCCTTTTCCCACTATGAAGGCTGAGGGTCCCCATGATGCCCAGCACAGCCACCGGGCTCTGCCTCTCTTTTCCCCCCAGGTAACGTTCATCCCTGCAGACCTGGAGGCCCAGCGGTTCCTGGACCACAAACCCATGGTGCTGCCACAGAAGGACACCGGGTGGGTGCCACAACAGGGTGATGAGTGTGCCCTGAGGGCAGGGTCTGAGACTGGGGACAGCTGCACCTACTGCAGCGCAAAATGCCAAGCAGGGATCAGGTTGGGAGAGGCAAGGGCTGCCTGAGCCCCTCCAGGGCTGAGCCTGAGTGATGCTGGGGGTGTTCCTGCAGTCATCCCCTGGCTCTGCTGCTGGTGTGGGCAGTGACATGGCCCTGGTGGCCTCTAGAGCCACTCTCTCAGGTGATGGAGCCCTGTGTGCATGTGCCTGAGCATCTCCCAGCTCCATGGGGTCCAGGTCTGCTCAAGCACCCTGTTATCCCTTTGCCTGCAGCTTGATTGCTCCCTGCCCCAAACAAGAGGCCAGCAGCACCTACGAGAAGAGCCTGCCATCCTACGAGCAGATACAGAGGCAGGTGGTCAGCTCGGCTCCACTCCCACCCACGGCACAGCCCAGGTCCCGCAGCTGCTCCCAGTCAGCCGTGCAGGCCAAAGCAGAGATCCACCAGGAGCTGGGGGGTCCTGGAGACCCCCTCCAAGATGTGGCACCTCGCCTGGAAACAGCAGCAGGCAGCTGGTATGTGATGTCTGCAGGGTTGGGGCAGCACTGGTGGGGAGTGGGGAGAAAATGGGGGGATCAGACCCCCAGCATTGGGAGAGGCAGAGGATGCAGCAGGGTTTTTGGTGCTCTCACAGCACTGAGCCTCCACACCCTTGGCTCCACTGAAGCCCAGAGGGTGTCTCAACCCATGAGGATTCTCTGAACCAAATTATTTCCCAGGAGGAAATTTAGATGGCCTTTGGTTGTAATTTGCATTTTTATGTTTGCGTTTTTGCATTTTGCTTTTGTTTCATTTTATCAATATAGACAGCGTCCCTCACAAGAATAACCCCAAAATTCCTGATCAGACTTTCATAGAAATGAGATGCCCAGCATGTGACCCTCAAACTAGATGCCACATAAGTTGCCCAAACATTGGTTTGGGAGGTCTCAAAGGGCTCTGCAGATGATGGGGGTCACCGTTCAAGCTTGGGGCATAGGACTTGGGCACCTTCCAAAATGCAGCTGCAGCTGGGATGGGCACAGTGCTTTCCCATCCCGCCTGTAGATTCAGGAAATGCAAGGATACAGATGCAAGGAATCAAGGACACCCCATGAGCAGCAGGAACCTGGCAGGCAGGTGTCCCCATAAAGGCAGGTACCGGGGGCTGGGATAGGGACATCCCAGGGCCCTCCAGCCACCCAGCAAGGGGGCTGGTGATGCTGGGAAGCTGCCTGAGCAGAGCTCCAGCAGCCACCAGCTCCAGGGGCAACCGCAGCTCCTGCCCAGCCGTGTTTGGTGTAACCCTGTCCCCGCAGCCCCGCCCGGCCAGCCCCGGGGGATGCCCCGCTGGCATCCCTGCTGGAGGAGATGGACACGCCATCGCTGGAGGGCTCCGTGCCCGGCAGCCCCACGCCACAGAGCCGCACCCTGCCCTCGGCCGCCGCCTCCGGCCGCACCCCGAGCAGCTCCCGGGCGGGGGGAGGGCACCCCCGATCCCCCCGGAAAGGCCCTGGGGAGGAGGATGACCTCTACTACGGGCTCCAGGAGGAGCCGGACGCTCTGCTCAAGGAGAGTGATGGCCTTTTTGAGCCTGAAAACTGATTCCTGGAAAGAACGGCCACTTGGCATGGACTCGCCTCATGGAGGGGACACACAGGTCACAGCCTGGAGGAAAGGGGGCTGTGCCTGAAAGTGCAGTGGCCCCAGGCTCCTGCCTGTCCCTGTGCCATGCTGCACCCCTTGTGCACACCCAGCCACTCAGGAGGCTTCCCCCAAATCCAAACGGGGTACACCAGCTCCTGAATTCAACAGAATATGGGACAAGGCCCTCTCGCCAAAGCCATTTGGGTGGGCACAGAGAAGCTGGGCTGGGCAGGATCTGGGCTAAATACTGTGCTTGGGGGGGGGAAAGGATTGGCTGTGCTGTTGGGAACAGGATCAGGTAAAATGTGCTCAGGCAGGTAAAATAAGCTCAATGCAGGTGGGTTTAACCAGGCAGAGATGACCTCAAAGTCTTTTTCCCACCTTCCCAAGCTCTGCTGAAATTAAAATTCGATCCTGAGTCTCCTGCAGCAGGCAGCCTTCATATCTCCAGGTTGGGAGAGGGGTGGTGGAGGTGACAAATTGTACTATCCTCTATCTCCTGGACAAGGACCAGCTTCCAGCATTCTTGGGGGCACAGGGAGGAGGACACAGCTGAGCCAAAACCCTGGTGATGGCACTTGAGGTGGTGGCTTTGCACACTGTCTGCTGGGCCAGTGTCGACCGCTGCAGGTGGGTTTGTGTGCTGGCACCCACCCACCCCGAACTTTCTGTGAATAATAAGTGTTTGTTCCAAACCACGTGGGTGCATCTCATCCTGGTTTGTCACCATGACAGGGACAACACAGGGGCTCTCCACAGCCTGTCTCCAGCACACAGAGACGGCAGGGCTGGTGGGAGCCGCATCCTTTGGCTGCTCGGGGCTGCAGGGATCTGTGAGGCTGAGCCTCCCCTGGGCAGCTGGGTTTGGATCAAAGCTTCAGTGGATCCAACAGCACGGGGATGCTGAAAGTCCCTTGCTCTGTTTTGGGAAAGCTGAGCTGGATCTGCCTGGCTTGGCCCCGCCTGGCCTGGCCCCAGGAGGTTTGGGAGCACATGTCTGCTGGCAGAGGAGCGTTTCAGCAAATTCCATAGAATCTCAGAACTGAGTTGGAAGGGAGCTTAAAAATCCTACAGTTCCAACCCCCCAAGCGCAAAACTGGGGGGAAGCTGTCCTCCAGCACCCGAGGGGGAGGGAGCAGGAGAACTCTGGAAGGACGTTCCTGTGTGCCCTCGCCACCCAGGGCGTGCTTTGCTGGAAAGGTGCAGGGTGTCCAAGAAAAGGCTGCGCCCGAGGCGCCGCACCCCTGTGACACTCCTGCTGCTGTTCCTGCACCCTTCGCTCACCTTGGTGTCACCAAAGCAGCCAGGGAGAAGGGCAGGGAGCACCTACACACTCGGGGTGTTTATGGCCAACAGGAGGGTGGGGAATGAAGGCTCCAGTGTTGGCTAAACACTGCCACAGGGTTGCAAGACTGGTCTCCGGAAGGAAGCATTGCCAGAATGATTGCATGCACTCAGCTCCTGCCTGTCCTTCCCAGTGCAGGGGAGTGTGCTGGCTCCGGGAATGCTGTTTGGATGGGGCCTTGTCTCACTGGGTTTCAGGGGGTGCCCGGGGCAGGATGTCACTCTGTGTCACTGCTCCTATGGAGTGTGGGAATCTGGTAGAGACCAGATATAGCTTTTACCTATAGAACCGCAGAATGTTTGGGCTGGGAAAGGACCTCAAAGATCATCTTGTTCTAAGCCCCCTGCCATGGGCAGGGACACCTTCCACTAGACCAGGTTGCTCCAAGGCCCGTCCAACCTGGCCTTGAATGTTTCCTAGGATGGACATCCACAGCTTCCCTGGGAAAACTGTGCCAGGGCATCACAGTCCAAAGTCCCTCCCTGCTCTCCTTCTAGTCTCTGCAGTGGAAGGGGCTCTAAGGTCTCCCTGGAGGCTTCTCCAGGCTAAACACTCAGAATTTCCTCATAGAAGAGATTCCTTCCTCATAGCTTGGCAGTCACTTTCATTTCTGGCAAAACAAATCTGTTTTTCAGAGGCATTTCCCCAGGCAGAGGCAGGGGAGGGCGCTGACACGGGGCCTGACCCTCTCCCCCACGGAACCCTTCCCGCAGCTGGATGTGCATCCCCCCCATCCCTGGCACAGCATCCTTGAGCCGAAGGACTCGGCTCCCGCGCCGGCAGAGGTTAAACATTGTGGGAATCGGGACATTCCTGCATGGCATTAAGGGCCGCCAGCAGCCCCGGGTCTGGCTCAGCTTGTGCAGGGGGGGACTGCCCGCCCGCCCGCCGCCCACGCGTGCCACCCTGCCGGGGACCCCGCGGCTGGGAGCCGACGGACGGGGAAAAGGGCTGGCGGTGCCACCCACGCGTGTCACCCGTGGGACAGGGTCCGGCCCGACCCCTTGGTGGCCCGCGGGGCACAGTGGCACCAGCGCACCAGTGGTGTAGTGGTATCATGCAAGATTCCCATTCTTGCGACCCGGGTTCGATTCCCGGCTGGTGCAGCGCGGAGCTTTGCCAGCACCACCTGTGAGTTGCGGCACTGGTATGTTAAGGTGCTTGCACAGCTCGGGCTTTCTCAAACCCGTGGAGATCTTCCCTTTTACCGACGGGATGCGCACCCAGCCCTTTGCCCGCAGAGCCCGGAGCTCCATCTTCCCCCCGGAGGGACGGCAGCAGGGATTTAGGAACCCTTCCCCTTGTTGAGATCTCCTCTCTCATTCCTCCCCCCTCAACAGGAGTCTTCCCCTTTACACAGACACTCCCCGCAGGGAGCCAGAACCGAAAGCCAGCTCTTCTGTACGAGGTGCAAATTTTAGGGTGTTTCTGAATAATTTCTCAATTAAAAAAAACCCCAAACCTTTCTGCAGATATCCCCTCCTGGAGTGTGAGTGAGAGCTGGGCCGGATCCCCTCCGAGGCGCTGGGGCCGGATCTTCGTGCCAACACCTCCATGGGTTCCTCAGCACGTGGGGATGCACGTGGAACTGGGGGGACCTCCGCCACCCCCTCCCTCCTCTCTGGCCTCCTTCCATCCTTCCCTGGGACACAGATTGTCCCCTGTGCAAAAAAGAAGGGAAAGAATGCAGGGAGAGGAAGACTGTCCCCCTTGAGACGGGGTCCCCCGTGCTGAGCTGTCTCAGAAAGCCTCCTGAGGCCTCAGTGGTGCGTTGTGGGACTTAGTGGCACCGAGGAAGCTGAGCCAAAAACCAGGAGTGAGACTTATCCCCATGATCAGTGTCCTGAACGCTGACCCCTCCCAGTGTCAGCTCTCTGCAGTAGAGTGGGTGACAAGCGGGGTCTGGTGTCCCTGCAGTTACCCAAACCAGAGTTCAGGCACCCACGTGAGGTCTCATTAAAAAATCAACATTTCCCATACACTGTTCACATCCATATTAAACACATACAGACCCATACAAACCATGCACATCCTTATAAAACATACACACCTATATAAAACATTAATGTCCTTGCAAACCATACACATAATTATAAAACCTGTTCATCCGTTTAAAACATATATGTGCATAAAACACACACATATAAAACATACATATGCATATAAACCATACACATAATTATAACATGTACACCCATGTAAAACATATATTCATAAAAACCGTGCACATCCACATGAAACACACACACATCTGCATAAAACACGTGCATCCATATAAACATATAACCCCTGAGGAGCTTATAAATCACCAGTCAAAACACAAATATGTTCCTATTTCCCTGAGAAGCCGGGAGCAGGGACGGGGTTTGCCGAATGTCACTGGGGATGTGGAGCAGCGTGGGATCCCGATGCTGCGGGAGGGCAGAGGTGGGAAACGGCGTGGAGACCCGCGGGAAAGCGCCGAGATCATCCCGCACATAAAGGGCATTTGCGATGTGTGACGACTCTGCAAAAAATGCCCAAACAGGATTAGAGGATTTCACGGGAATTTATTCGTGGAGTGAGGCAGTAGGAGGCACATTAAAGCTTTCAGCCCTTTTTTGAAAACAATCCTTGAGCGGCTGCGCTTGCTCGCCAGAGCCCCCAGCGATCCGCCGGGACTCGGGGTGAGCAGCGGCCCCATTTGGCCTCTCCCCGCGCCCCCACCGCCCCGCGCCCCCTCCCGCGGCCCCGTTAATGCTTAACCCGCCCGGCNCGGCACGGGTGCGCTTCGGAACCGGCACGGGTGCGCTCCGGCCCCTCGGCTCCGCTCCAGATCCCCGACCCCGCTCCAGCACTTCGACTCCGCTCCGTCCTCTCGGCGGTCCCGCAGGGGTCCCCGCCGGTGCCGTCCCCGGCGCCGAGGGTGCCGGCATCTCCCGGCGCTGCCCGTCGGGGCGCGGGTGCGGGATGTCCCCGCGGGCCCTGGAGCTGGCGCTGGTGCTGGCGCTGGCGGAGTTGGTTCTGGCCCTGGGGGCGGCCGAGGAGGGGGAAGCCGCCGTCGGGGCCGCCCCTCCGGGAGCCGCCGCTTTCCATCGCGCCGCCAAGGTGAGGAGCGTGGGATGGGGGGACAGCCACGCTCCTGTGTGTGCGTGCCCCGAACCCCAGCCCGGCGCTCGTGTCCCCGCAGGCGGCGTGGCGGCTGCCCGGGCGCTACGTGGTGATGCTGCGGACGGGCAGCGAGGCCGAGCTGCGAGGCACGGCCCGGCGGCTGCAGGCCCGGGCGGCTCGGCGGGGACGCCTGGCCGAGGTGCTGCACGTCTTCCACCTCCTGCCCGCCTTCCTGGTAAGGATGAGCAGCGACGTCCTGGACACGGTAAGTGGAGTGGAGGAGAGGATCGTGGCAGGGGACAGCAGCTGCGGTGGGCACTGGTGGGAGTGGCAGCCCCAGACTTGGGGGGAAACAGGAGCTTTGTGTCCTCCCCGCAGGCGCTGAAGCTGCCGCACGTGAAGTACATTGAGGAGGATGCCTACGTCTTTGCCCAGAGCATTCCCTGGAACCTGGGCAGGATCGCGTGGCCACAGGCCAGCTCAGGCATCTACAGCCCTCCCAGTAAGCGCTGGGGTGTGTGAGGGGGGTGACTCTTTGAGGAAGAGTCATGTCCCCTCTCTTTAACCTGAGGGATGGGAATATTCCTCTGCCCCTTGCTGCTGCCGGGTCTGGGGCTGCATTTTGGGAGCAACCCAGGTGGCCTGTGCTGACTGTGATGGTGGCGGTTGCCTTTCTCCCCTGCTGCATTCCTGGCAGATAAAGGGGACCTGGCTGAGATTTACCTGCTGGACACCAGCGTGCAGAGCACCCACCGTGAGATCGAGGGCAGAGTGACTGTGACTGGCTTTGAGAGCATCCCTGAGGAGGATGGCACCCACTTCCACAGGAAGGTGAGTCCTGACATGCCACATGCTGCATCCTGGCCAGAGCACCTCCCTGCATCCACCAAATCCTGGCCAGGCTTGTGAGGCTTTCCAGGACAAGGGAGACGCTTGGCCTGGACCAAAATGTGTGGCAAGACGGGCAGCAGGAGCTGTGGTCCTGGGGGATATTGGGACCCTCAAGGTGGTCTGTTTGGAGATACGGCTGTGTCGGGCAGGGCTTCTTTCTAGGGAAGTATTCTAGGGTAGCACGGGTGTGTGTCAGGTAAGAGGGAATCACGGTGGGAAGCGGTGGGGGGGATGTTGTGGGATCGCAAACCTGCTTTGATGCAACGGGCTGGGCCACGAAACTGCCGTCCCTGTGCCAGGCCAGCAAGTGTGACAGCCACGGGACCCACATGGCCGGGGTGCTGAGCGGGCGCGACGCCGGAGTGGCCACGGGCGCCAACATCCGCAGCCTCCGCGTGCTGAACTGCCAGGGGAAGGGCACCGTCAGCGGGACCCTCATGGGTGAGTGACCCCATGCCCCGGAGAGGAGCAGGATCCCTCCCGGAGCTTGCTGCGAGAGCCTCTTGTCCCTCCCAGCGCTGGAGCTCATCAAGAGGACGCTGGAGGCTCAGCCGTACGCGCCGCTGGTGGCGGTGCTGCCCTTGGCCGGCGCCCGCAGCCCCGCGCTGAACGCGGGCTGCCGGCGGATGGCACGGATGGGAGCGGTGATGGTGGCGGCTGCCGGCAACTACAAGGACGATGCCTGCCTCTACTCGCCTGCGTCCGAGCCGGAGGTACGGGGCTGTGGGGCACCCCTGAGGCTTGGCACTCCGGGTGGGCTGCGGCGGGGCGTGCCATCCCTCCCGTGCTCCCCTGCCACTGTCAGGTCATCACGGTCGGTGCCACCGACAGCGAGGACCAACCTGCCTCCATCGGCACCCTGGGCACCAACTTCGGCCGCTGCGTGGACCTGTTTGCCCCGGGGGACGACATCATCGGCGCCTCCAGCGACTGCAGCACGTGTTTCACAGCGCAGAGCGGCACTTCGCAGGCGGCCGCACACGTGGCAGGCGAGCTGCGCTTTGAGGGGCGGGGAGGGCTGACTCTATTGCTGACGCTGGCACAGGGCTTCAGGCACGTCTGAGCTGGGGGAATTTTGTGTTCCATGAGGCAAGGTTTGGTTTGTGTCGGTCGGGCGCTGCAGCCTGCAGAGCGCTCCCGCACCCCGTGCGTGTGGGCTGCAGAGGTGCCTCCTCCCGTGTCTCTGGAGTTGTGCTGCCCGTGGGAGCGGTGTGTAGGTGGCTGTGTCCCCTCTGGTTCTCACTGCGGCCTCCCGGGCTCTTGCAGGCATCGCTGCCGTGCTGCTCAGCGCCGAGCCCCAGCTGGGCCCGGCCGAGCTCCGGCAGCGCCTCCTGCGCTTCTCCACCAAGAACGTCGAGGACACCGCGTGGTTCCCGGAGGAGCAGCGCCTCCAGACACCCAACAGCGTGGCTGGGCTGCCCACCCGGCTGGGAGCAGGTGAGGACCTCGCTGCCTGCTCGGCAAAGCTCTGCTCTTACCAGGGAAGAAGTGCCGGGGTGACAGCGCGGGGCGTCGGCAGGGAATGTCCCCTGCGCTCTGCCGGGCGGAGATGGAGCCTGGTCGGTTCCGTGGGCGCTGGGTGACACCGTGGGTGACACCGTGGGTGACACTGTGGGTGCCCCCGCGCCGACGCCCGGTCCCGTTGCAGAGGAGCAGCTGCTCTGCCGCTCGGTGTGGTCGGCGCGCTCGGGGCTCGCCCGGCACGCCGCGGCCGTGGCTCGCTGCGCCAGCACCGAGGAGATGCTCAGCTGCTCCAGCTTCTCCCGCAGCGGCAGCCGGCTGGGGGAGCACGTGGAGGTGAGCAGAGCGTGCGGAGCCGGAGGTGCTGCCCCTGGAGCGGCCGCTGGCCTCGGACGGGTGTCCGCAGCGCCCCGAGGCCGCGGTGACGCTGTGCTGCCCCATCCACAGGACAAGGACGGGCAGAAGCAGTGCGTGGCACGCAGCGCTTCCCGGGGCCAGGGGCTTTATGCCATCGCCAGGTGCTGCACGTGGCCCAGGGCTGAATGCCGGATCAGCGGCAGCTCCCCGGCGGCCGAGGGGGCCGAGTGCTCCCCAGGCGGCCACGTGCTGACTGGTAAGACCCAGCACATGGGGTCACAGACCTTTGAGCCTGATGGACAGGGGTGTTTCTTCCAGAAAAAGTCTGGGATTTGGGGGTAGAAGGGTGGGTGTGGTTGCTGGGGTGGCAGGGAGGGGGTACATGTGCTGTGTGCACGGAGGGGGGAAGGTTCAGGACAGACATCCTTGGCACCAGTGTGTGTACTGGGATGCTGCTATGGCTGCCCTGTTCCAACATCCCCTCTCCCCTGGGCAGGGTGCAGTTTCCATTCCCCATCCGTGGTGCTGGGTGCCAGTGGCAGGCCCGTGGTGGGGCTGGGGAGGGGCCCCAGCCGCTGTGCCAGCAGGACGGAGGTGATGGCACACGCCTTGTGCTGCCCCACTGCCAGCCTTGAGTGCCGGCTGAAGGAGCACGTGGCCCCGGAACCCGAGGAGAAGGTAGGAACAGGCCATGCTCCTCTGCCATGGTGGTCTTTGTCTCTGCCTGTTCCTCTGCCCCCCTGATGGGTTTTGGGCTTCAGCCCATTGTGGCTGTCCCAACCCCAGCCTTCACTGCTGTCCCCACCTGTCTGTGGGACACTTCATCCAGCTGGGTGACAGCAGTCACATCACCCTGAGCTGTGGGGACATCGGGGATGGGCAGGCCCTTTGCTGACCCATGGCTGATGACCTCTGCTCCCTGTTAGGTGACAGTGTCCTGTGATGATGGCTGGGTGCTGACGGGCTGTAACGCCCTTTCCCAGGGCCCTGGCTCCATGGGAGCCTACGCCGTGGACAATTCCTGCGTGGCAGCCGCTGTCCCTGGCAGCAGCTCGGCCGTGGCCATCGCCATTTGCTGCCGGAGCCGGCAGTAGGGACAGGCTGGGCTGGAGAGGTGGCTCCTGTGGCACAGCAGGGATGGAGGCTTTGCTGGACCGGTGTGCCCCTGGCTCGGTGCCTTCCCAGCATTTCCAGAACAATCCATGCTCTGACACGCAGCTGATGACCTCCACACTTGGGCTGCTGTGCTGGTGGGGGATGAACTTGTCTCCCCCTCGCACACAGCGGGGTCAGGATCCAGGGCGGCTCTGCAAGAGCTCTCCAAGCATCCCCCCTGCAGCTGGAGCCCTGTCCCATCGCTGCAGTCATCCCCAAATCCTTTCCCTGTCACGCACTGGGTCTTCCTACGAACACCTTGACAGAACAAGCCATGGTGGTGTCACCCAACATTGGAAAAATCCACCACCTTCTTAAAGAAAAAAGTATTGTGAGGATTGCTCCTTCCTTTCCTGGTTAGTTACTCATTAGTTGTCAGCTAATGCTGCTTAGCACCTGGAAAATCTTAGTTTAGCCATTTTGGGCAGTTTTATAATTGCCTAATCATATTCCTAGGAGACTTCTTTACTTTTGAGTCAAGTGTAAGGGCTGTAGTTTAAACAGCCTGCTTGGTTAATTAGATTTTTATCTGCATTGCTACAGTCAGCTAGTGCTTCGTTAGTGCTTTTTTTGTTAAGTCAAAGTTAATGATCTGCTGGTGTTATGTGTTAACAGTTTCAGGTCTTCCCAAGACACATAGAACTGTAGGAGGCTGTAATTCCTTAAAAAAAGAAGAAAAAGCTCTTGTAGCCCCTTAGTTTTTACATTTGTACCTTAAATATTTATTTGGAGTTTTATAAATGAACATTTTATAAATGTCTTTTTAAAATAAAATTCATAGACCTGTGCTCGTGTGGTCCATTGTCTGGCTTCATAGACATCCCCCAGGGAACTGGTCTGGAAGAGGGAAGGGGGCACCCATCCAGCAGGGATTCTGCTCCCCCGAAGAGCTCTGCTTGGTTGGTGAGCAGCCCCAGGCCCCCACGACAGACCTGATCCCTGCCTGGGATCCAAGGAGCTCCTGGATGACAACTGGCACCTTTGGGAGTTGGCACAGACAGCACAGGCATCCTTCCCACAGCTGGGTTGTGCTCTGGGACTTGCTGTCCACACACGCGCAAGACCAGAGGTTTGTTTTAACAACAGTGGTGCCGGGCAAGAGCTTCCAGTTATGGAAACAAACATCATCCAGCTTTGGGAATGTGCCCTTGAACTTGGGTTGCTGTTGTTCCTTCACTTGGGAAGGGCTGGAGCCCCAGGAAGGAGACAAAGCTTGGCTCAGAGAGATGCCAACAGCAGGAAAGGCTGAGAAGCACCAGAAGCCACCAAAGCTGGGTCGCACTTTTCTCTGTGTTTAGCAGCCTCCTGGTATTAACAGTACCTAATTTTTGTGGTGTTATCTGAGGATAGGTGAAAAAAAAATGCAGTTTGATACCACAAGCTCCAGGTTAACTGTCAGACTTGGCTGGGTTGGGTGTTTTTCTTAATCTAAAAGCCCCCTGCAGCTCTGTTACTCCACTTTAATTGGCAAGACAAACCCAGCACAAAACGCTACTTTCAAAGGCTGAAATTAATTCCAACTTGTTAACTAAAGCTGGCAAAAGCCCAACCCTAATCTAAACATGTAATTATATAACATGGACATAATTACAGCCCATAATTTCATCAGCTGGAACCTGAATTTTGCACAAAGAGGCAGAAAAGAAAAAGGGATGTCAGCCTGAGAGCTCCTGGACAGCGCTGACACAGAGGGTGATTTTTCAGCAGACTCCTTGGGCTGTGACCTCTCAAAACACACATCAGGATTTCAGCTCTGCTGCCTTCCCTGTGAGAGGGGAGGATCCAGCACAAGGTGTGAGCATGTGCCACGCCTGATAAGCCAGACAGCTCCCCCAGCTCAGTTCAAGCCTTCATAAGCCTGGTGGAAGGAAACAGTATTAAAAGATTAGCCCTTGCTTTGTGCCTTGTACGTGGGTAGGCGGAAAAGCCTCTCAGGTTCAGGAGAGCAGGGCTGATCCCAGGGACGCTGATCCCAGTCCTGGCAGCAGTTTGCAATGCCCAGTCCATGCTCCCAGGACCACCAGTGGAGAGCAGAGGCTGGGTCAGGCTGGACAAGTGAAAATCTTTGTCCTTAGAGCAGGGGACAAAGGCAGAGTGGGGATGGCAGCCCTGGCTCTCTGGTTCCCAAATAAGTGAGAAATGGAACACCAGTGTACGCCTCTCTGCCCCTGGCCCCTGTGGGAGGCAGGATGAGTTCACACCCAGCTCGCCCACAAATCTCGGATCTGACACACAAAGCCGCTCTAATCCGCCACCGTGAGCGCGGCTGGGGTAAATCACTCTGCTGGGGTCAGGAGAAGCTGCACAGAGGTACAGGTGTGACAGTGCCCCAGCACATGCCGTGTGGATGTATAAGGATATACAGCAGGGCAGCTCCAGGGCCACTCAGCTGCTTCCACTGACTCTGGACAGGAGCCAAAAGAGCGATCAGGGCACGCCTGAGGAGCTCAGCATCTGCAGGGCTGGCCCAAGGAGGTTCAGGATAAGAGGATCAACAAGACAAGAGCATAGCAGCGTGTGCACAGTCTAAAGATTACACTAGTTTTCTGTGAAAGGAATAACTTTATTCCATTGACCAGGAATCCCAAGACTGTTCATCAAGACTGCCTATTTTTCCAGTGCCAAATGTCTACGCATTAATCAGACAATATCTCCCCGAGTGCTCACAGGCAGGCTGTGGCTGCTCCTCACTGAACATTTTGTAAGCTGTATAAAAACATTTTCATCCAAAAAGATTGGCAGTAAAAATTACAACATATAAATGCATCACAATTTACACAAAAACTAGGTGGGTTTTTTTTGGTGTTTTTTTT